>VDFB02022775.1:230715-320426 GCA_007258455.2 Sequoia sempervirens | reverse complement strand
ATATTCCAGCCATTCAAATAGCTTCCAGCCATGTTTGAATATTATCTATTGACTTCCAGCCACTCAAATAGCTTCCAGTTGGGATAATAATCGAAATGTTGCATTCGAGTTTAGACATTCTTTTTTCTCCCTTCTTTAATCTAACTTAGGCGATAGAATTCATTAAGTTTTAAGTTTTTAATTTATTAAAAGTTTATTAAATATTAAACTTAAATACATATTAGTTATATTAAATTATATTGATTTGTATTAAATTGATTTTTATTAAATTTAATATTTATTGTTATTTTTATTATTATTTTTTGTTTTTTTTATTATTCTATATGTGTGTGTGTGTTATTTTATGAATGTCCTATTAAGTAGTATTTATATTAGTAGGCTTCAAAAAATAGTTGCATCCATATATGATATGGTATTCCTATTCGTATCTATACAGTTTTGCTTTATTTTTTTTAATATTTAACAGGTTTAAAAAATGAATTTAATATAGTATAACTTTATATTAATATGGTATTAATATAGTAGTTAATAAATTTAACTTAAAATGGATTATATTATTATGGTATTAATATAGTAGTTTTTAGGTTGCAAATATCTATATATTTATGATCTTATATGTTTATTGAACAAACATACCCAGCCCCCTCCAAAAAAATCATGGCACTGACATAACAAATATACCTACCTATACCCATACCCGATTCCAATTCGGTAACTTAGCTTAAAAGTTTTAAGATTACTTAATTTACTCTTGGATTTTCTCTTCTCTCTATGTCCACATCCAAATCACAGAGTATAAACTTCTCCTCTCGCTTACTCTCATTATCCCTTATGTCAGATATCTACTCCTTGAGTTGCGTTGAAGCTAACTTACTAGCTTTGCCTCTTGTACAATGATTGGTTCGTCAGTTGTAAATTGTGGCTTTATTATCATACCAATCACTTGTATATCAAGTGCAGGTAGCAAAACAAGTTGATGATCTTAAGCAGGCATTTTCTCCCTTAAGATTTTGTACTCTTGCATCTACAAATGAGAAGGCTACTGTATAAATGATAAATCAAAATCTGAAATCCATTTATTGAAAAGTTTAACATCGATACACCATCCATTGGCTCCAGATGAAAAATTGACCCCAAAATGGACAATAACCTCTGCCAGCCATCCTGACCATCCAATGAACTTCCAAAACTTGATAAGCCCAAACCTTCATTTGCCATAGTAGTTTTAAAGTTGTTGGAAAGCTTCCTTCCTCAACTGTTGTAAAAATATCAGTTCCTTAATCTTGGATCACCTTCTCTAGCCTCAACTAGGCAACCCAAAAAGCTTGACTATGAAGATGTACTTCTATCACCATGAAAAAAAGTGGGCAAGGTTACTTCTATGCATTTATATGCAATTTCAATATGAAATAACCAAGTCCAGCAGGCTATGATCTCAAGGTAAGCTGGAGAGATCACAATGATGTAAACTCAGGTTTAAAATTTTAAATCCTTTTAGGCATACTCCATGTCGTTAGGTAGCTATCATAATGCAGCCAAATAAATGATTGAGATTGGATGAAAGTCTTCAGTGAAATTTCATGGAATCAATACCCTCAGCCACGGCTTCTAAGTCTTAGGTCTCTACAAGTTTGATGATGTTATCTCCTGCCCCTGAGCCACAGGGATAAGTGTTTCCTCTTTTCGGTCCAAAGAAAAAGTTTGAATTTTCAGACAACCTACCCTATGGATATGATAGGCCAAAAGAACAATTTAGGCCAGCTGCACCTCTCAGGTAACTTTTCATGGAATATATGCCTCTCAGTTGCACCTTCATAGCATAAGAAGCTAATGGTGTGCTCTCCTACTTCCAGCAGGATGGATGCCTGTTCCTTTTTTTCCAACCAACAGAAGTTTGAATATGAAGTTACCTAAAAATGGATGACCTTTACTAGAAATCTCCATTGATAATGTTTTACAAGATTATTACATACAACTAGCATATTTTGCCAAATGCTAATGAATTTCACCAAAGGGTGGGTTTTCTCTTTCACACATCCAAAGCATCTCAAAAATAGAAATTAATTCCCCCCAATCAGTTTAGAACCAGCTCGTCCATTAGTTTAGCCAATGCTAAATTGTGTAGCACAAACACTCTTGCTGGGTATGCAGAGATGAAACTATTAGACTTTTATCACCTTCATAGTTGGTGTAATTTCATCTACATTTATGTGTAGTCCTCAGAATACCAGGATTTCCTGATCTGCAACCGGTGCCCAGAGCCCCCTGCTGGAAAATTTATCCACAGTCGAACTCTCAATTTGGGTTTCTTAATAACCGTGGATTGTCATTTGAGCCCTGTTTGCCAGCTCAAAATTAAAAATAAATTTGAAATGTTTCTAAAGGGTTTTCACTACCAAAAGATACTTCAAAGAGTCTCACAACTCCTCTAACTCATCATGTAACTTGCATATCTGTTTTTCCAAATTTTAATTTCCACTCCTTCATCTCCTACCCGCCATCCTCCAGCAAATTTATGTCACATCATTTTTCCCTCCACCAGGTTGTCTTACTTGCAGTTTATCCGTACCCTGTTCCAGAAATATCTCATATCCATGCTTTGAACTTGGGCATCCTCGAAAGCATGGATTCTCATTGCAGCCCTGAGCCTTACCACCTCAAAAATCAAAAAATACATATAAATATATATTTCTGAAAGTTTCTCGATCTGAAAATGCAATTTGCAGTCCTGCACAACCTTCCTCTAAAGCTAGCCTGTTATTTCATGTCTATTTTTAAAAACACTAATGTCCACTTTCCACCCTTCACAAATTGAGATATCTGACTCTATTCTGCCCTCTTCACAGATTGTGTTTGTTGTTTTCCTTACTGTTTGAATAAAAAATACAGATTTTTTTTCATTATTAGCATCCTATTTAGATTGCAAAAATTAAATTACAGCAAAAGAGAGAGCTCATTTTATTTGATCTCCAGAAGATGCTTCTAGAAGCCTGTTTTATAGTAAAATGTATGCAAATAATGACATATTCCAAAAATTGATGAATCTCTTGTGCTCTGTGTTATCTCATTTTTGACCTTGCAAAACTTTAAACTTTTCATGTTCCTTAGGTCAACATGCATCATTAAGTCATTACCTCAAAGTCACAAGTGTCACTAATAATCACAAAGCCTTGTCAATTCCATAATCTGTGCAAAATGATTAAAGGATCTAAGTGGCAGAAAAACACACTTTCCAATGAAATTTGACAGGTGCGTCATCTTGTGGTATATTTCAGCATCTTTGATTCTTTCGCACTTTGCAGTTTTCAGCAGGTCACAAGTTGGTTTCCAAGTGTAGTTTTATTAAATTCACCAAAAGTTTAAGCCACGGGCAACAATGGGGAATCCTTGCTCTTTTCAGGAATGTTACAACTTCTTACCTCTCAACACAGCCACCGCACAGGAAATTGTAAGGAGAATTTGTGCTCTGAACTTTTGAAAAAAAATTCTGAACTTTGTATCAATTATTCTCCATTAATTGCAATTTCTTTGTAAGTTCAACTTGTAATAGCTTTTTCACATGCTCTTACACTTTTGGCTGTACAAGAAGTGGAACAAAGACTTTGCGCTATAATTTTGTAGGGATTAAAAGAATATTTCAGAACTTTATGTCATTAATATTCCTTGTTTATTACTTTATTATATTATTCAAATGTTTAATGTGCAATTGATTCCTTACATTTTTCGTGTTCATTGAGAGAGCAAACTGTTAAACATTCTCTCTTTTGCTGATGTTGTATGCAGTGTGCACGAACCAGAGAACTTTGTGTCTTCATTAGTTGCTACACGTTATTTCTTCTTTTTCCTTCTGTCCTTCTCACATTCGTATAAAGAATCCTATGCAGTGTCTCATATGAGCCTATCTAGGGTTTTTCAGAGTTTATTTTATTTTTCTTCTTTTTTTGTGTTCCTTTTGAACTTTTGGGTTAAAAGTATGCAAAAACCCCAAAAAATCCCATCCTAGGAGGAAGCTACACTCTCAAATGCATAGGAAAATCGTCAGTTCAATGGCAATTTCTCCAACTGTTGTGGATGTTTGTTACTGTCCATTAGACAAATCACGCTGATTTTAACAAAATATCACAGCAACAAATCTGTTTACCAACACTTTAGAGAACATTTCTTTTATAAATTTTCCTGTATATCAAAATTGATTTTACTCTCAACTGACTATTTCTTCTATTTTCCTACCTGAACCAACTCAATTTGATACTTGAATTTGTCATTATTCACATTTTTTTGCAAATGCAAAACTTATGAACCGGAGAACAATATTCAACAAGTTCTGACGTATACATGCATTCATTTTACTCTCGATTGCTCATTTCTTCTATTTGACACTCTAAACTGACTCAAGTGGTAAAAGAAAATTGCAAAGAAAGAGTATCAAACTTAAATGTGTCAAAGAATTGCACTGTAGTGGGAATTGGGGCCATTTGTGAGAGCTTGATCCAGGTTCAAGTCCTCCCTCGCTGCAATTAGGTGGCCCACAACTCCAGCGGACATATGGTAAGGCAAGCTAGATGTGGTGCAGTTAGGGTAACGATTAATAAGGTTGCCCATAACTCCAGCGGAGGTATAGTGAGGAAAGTTAGATGTAGTGCAGTTGCCGCGTAGGAACTATGAGGTGCCTTTCTTCCTGGCAAATGTCTGTAAATCTTGGATACGATGAGGCTGAGATGTTACGATTATACAGCACATTCCTCTGTGACCCATGTTTTTCAATCTTGATAATGTGATTTGAACTAAACCAACACCGTGTTAAAAGACTTTTCTCAACTCCACTCAAATATTACTTCAAATCTTTATTTGAAATGACCTCTGTCATATTTACAGCTATTTGACGATCTGAAATGAAATGAACAGAATAACTAATATTTTTCATCATTGAAAAAAAAATGAAAAGATTAATCTAAATAAAAATTGCTGTTGATGATTATTACCTGGCGACTGAAACAGCTGCAACGCGCCTGGGTTGCGTGATGCCCACCATTCCAGATTTAGTGAAGCCATGCCTGTGCATAATCTGTGAGAGCTGAGTGGTTTTCCCTGAACCAGTTTCTCCAATTATAACAACTACTGAGTTGTTAGTAACGGCCTTCAATATTTCATTTTCGTATTCGTTGATGGGCAATTGGATTTTCTCCATTTTTCTCCTCTAAGTTGGAGGGACTCGTTCGCCTCTCACTTCCTGGTTTAAAAAACACACTTATGTTTTTTCTCTGTGTATATATACACACAAGAAACAAAACGTTCAAAATAATTTACAATAAATGCCAATCCCAAAAACGTTTTTTTTTTTGTTTTTTAAAAGTACACTTCTATGTTAATCTAATAAAATACACATACCCTGATTTGTGCAGGATCGGATTAATAGTAGAAAATTATCAAAATTAAATGTGGTAATTAAATAAATTTATTATATGGATACTTAATTCTAATTTTAATGTAAAAGGTTCTTTTTAAATGTCACAAATCTATTCATCAAGGTTCTAAGTTTTTATCATCTATTTTTCATCAAGATATTTCATTATGTGATATTAGAACATATTCATGAATGTGGAGGTGATCTCAACAATTGAGGCCCTAATCTAATGCAGAAAAGTGATCTTGTAACTCATGGGAATGATCTTGTAATTCATGGAATTGAATCTCACTTGCCTCATTTTTTTTCTGAATGTTTGTAAGGACTAGCAATGTTATAGACACCTTTGTGGAATTTACTAAATTGTGAGATTCATGTTCTCCTTGGTTAGACCCTTAGGGGACCGGCTTTATGGCCCTAAGCAAAGGTCTAAAGATGGCAAGCAAAAAACTTAAAATGATGTTACAAGTAGATGAAATGCATAATAGATTCTCCTTTAAGCTCTTTGTTATATATATTTTTCTCTCATTGCATGTTTATTTTCAAATGAATAAATGGATGTCTTTAAATACAATAACCAAGCCTAAAAATCAACAAAATGTGTGTTAGGTCAACTCACAACAATTAATGAAGTAGTGCATATGACAAGAAATCTAAATTTTAATTTTAAAAATTTGAGGATCAAATTTGTGATTCCAATATTGACCTAGGTCAAGTTCACACCTACAAATTTGATCCAAGGTGATGAAAAATAGCTTTAGGAATAGCAAATGCAATTTGGGGATTAATGATGTGATTATGGAGATCGATAATAGGAGGATAAGGATGTGTATGTTATGAACCAAAATTATACAAGAATATGCCACTTGTAAGCTAATTATTGCATTCAAGACACTATAATAAAAGAGGGCACAAAGCATAAGGGAAAAGGGCATGGATGTGCGATTTTCACCATTATATGATCCCTTGCTTTGATGTGTATGCAAACTATTAGGTAGACACACGTCAAAGTAAACAAGTAATCAATATGTAAAAGTATATATTTTAATATGCTTAAAGGATATTTATCTATATAAAAATTAATGAATCATTCTTCGATTCTTCTTACCATGAGTGTTCCATTGAAACATAAAAAATAAAGAAAAATACGCAAAAGGTAGTACCTATCACATAATTTGATATGATTGTGAGTTACAACTTGTTTGAGAAGGGACTACCTTTGAAAATTAAAATGATGAAACACACTTATATTGAGAGAGAGGTGAATCAATATAATAACAATCTTTACCAGTTAAAAGTTTAATCAACCACAATAATAACACACTTGCAAGATCTAACAATTAGGACACGAAATGAACACATGATTTATGTGGAAACCCTTGTCGGAGAAAACCACAACAAAATATTGCTTCATATAGATCTTCTTGTACACTCTTTGTAGAAACCAACTTACAAGAGATGTCAATCCTCTCTTATCTAATTCGTAGGCACCAACCCACTAGAGACACCAATCCCCACAATTGAGTGCCAACTCAGTAAAAGAAACTAATATCTTGATGTAAGGTGCCAACCTTATCAATGAGAGGCACCAACCTCTTTCACAATAGTATCCTTGTCTTCTCTGAAAATAAACCTTCTCAAATATTCACTTATTTATTTTCTCAAATTTGCACTTATTTATCTTCCCAAATCTACCATTATTATTCTTCCAAATCTGCATTTATATACTTTCAAAACTACACTTATCCTTTTCTCAAATCTACACTTTTATCCTCTCAAATCTCCACTTATATTCTTCTTATATCTACTCTTATATTCCTTCAAAATCTACTCTTATATTCTTCTTAGATCTACTCTTATATTCCTTCAAAAATCTTCTCTTATAGATCACACTAAATGCTTCTTCACCCAAGAGAGGTGACCTTTCATATGTTGGTAATATCCTTCATTTTTATCTTTGCTCTACTATACTAAATCAATAAATGATATTCTATTTTTCTTTCTTTTTAACCTTCATTCAAGGGACAAAGAATGTGAAAAGCTTGAAGCAGAAGTTGTTGCAGCTAGAAAAGAACCTGAGAATGCAAATCAACAATTGCAATTGAAGTTCAGTAAAAGTATTGAAACCCTAGATCAGATATGGGAAGGTCAGAAAGTTTCACAAGGGAAAATTAGAGTAGGTTTTAATGATCAAGAGAAAAAGGTGATAGAACAGTCAGAGAAGGCTACTAAGGCAAGTTTATAAGTGACAAGTTCTAGAAGTTCAAGATCAAAAAAGACAATGAAAAGAAATGGAAGTATGACTCAGAATGATGGATTTATTCAAGTACATAACAAAAGGAGGAGATCCGAAAGATGAGGATACAATACCAAGCCAATTTTTTCCTTCTCTTGTTAATGTTTTAGTGGTAATGAGTATGGACATAAGGTTGTGGATTGTAAAATAGTTCTAATAAGAAAAAGTGATTTTATTAGTAATAATGCATTTGCACTCCTGTTCAATTTTAATGTTATTTGTTTCAAGTGCAACAATTTTGGACATATTGCAAGGAACTACATAGGTAATTTTTTGAGTCCCTCATTACCAAAGAAAGGAAGAAGTGATGTTCTAGAGAAGGTTCTTGAAGAGAAGAAGTCTAAAAATTCTATGATTGCTCAGACTACTTTACATGCTCAAAAGGAGAAGAACTTGTGGATTGTTGATAATGGTTTCTCTAGTCATATGATTGGAGATAAAATTAAGTTCATGAATTTCAAGAAATTTGAATGTGGTTCAATTACCCTTTGAAATAATTCAACTTCTAAATTTTCTAGTAAGGGTACTTTGAGTCTTGATGGTGGAAAAACAAAGACATATAACATTTTGTGTGTTGAAGGTTTAAAACATAATTTGTTGAGTGTCAGTCAGATGTGTAATAAAGGATACAAGTTTTCCTTTAGTGTTTATGGTTGTGAAATCAAAGAATCAAGTACCAGTGAGTTGATTGTGGAAGGAAGTAGGACGGATAGTGACATTTATCACCTCAATGAGTTGAATGGAAAGAATTGTCTTATTGTGCAAAAGGATGAAAGCTAGCTATGGCACAGAAGGTTAGGACACATAAATTTTGATGATATTATCAAGATTAGTTTAAAAGGGTTGGTCTGCGATATTCCAAGAATTAAGAAACATCAGTCAATCAGTTGCAAGCCATGGCATGAAGGGAAGCAAACAAAAAGCAAATATCCTGCTAAGGAGTATTCCACGTCAAATCCATTAGATTTGGTGCATACAAATCTATGTGAACCAATGAGGACTAAATTCCACCAAGTGATAGGTATTTTATGATGTTGATTGATGCTTATACTAGGATGACTTGGATTATATATCTAAAAGAGAAATCGGGAGCTTTTGAGAAGTTCAAATCATTTAAGGCTATGATGGAATGATCTTAGAAGGACAATCAAGGTCCTGAGATCAAATAGAAGCAAAGAGTTTATAGCCGAGAAGTATGATAGATTACGTGAAGAGCATGGAATCCACAACAAAATGGAGTTGTTAAAAGAAAGAATTGGACTATATAGGAAATGGCAAGGACTATGTTATGCCAAGCAAATCTATCAGATATGTACCGGAGAGAAGCTATACAAATAGTTGTGTATATTTTAAATAGATTTTAGACCAGGCACGAGATAGAGAAGACTCCATATGAGTTATGGAAGGGAAGACCAGCCTTAAAATATTTGGAAGCAAGTGTTATATCAAGAGAGATAAAGATAATTTGGGTAAGTTTGATTCAAGATCAGATGAAGGCATTTTTCTTGGTTACTCTTTAAGAAGCAAGGCTTACAGATGTTATAACAAAATATTTAAGAGGATAATTGAAAGTAAAAAATGTGAAGGTTGATGAAACTATTCAGAATACTACTCTTCTAGAGGAAAAAGATGATGAGGAACCAAATCATAACAACATTGAAGATATAGAAGAAGTTGTTTCAAAAATTTGAGCTAAGTATGTTCAAAGAAATCACTTTGTAGATCAGATCATAGGTGATAAAAATAGTAGGGTTCTGACTTGGAAGAAGTTGAAAAGATCAAGAGAACAAGTAAATTTTTCTTTACTATTAAAGACAGAACCTAAGACATATAATGAAGCTAGCAAGGAATAAGGATGGATGGAAGCAATGGAGGGAGAACTAAATTAGATCATGAAAAATGAAACTTGGGAACTTTTCCCAAGGCCTAAAGACAAAAATGTGATTGGAACAAACTGGGTATTCAAAAATAACTTGAATGAAGAAGGTGAAGTGATTTGGAACAAAACAATACTTGTGTGTAAAGGGTATGCTCAAGTTGAAGGTATAGACTTTGAGGATACATGTTCTCCGATGGCTAGACTAGAGGCAATCGAAATGTTTTTAGCTCTCTCAACATTCAAGAATTTCAATGCGCATCAGATGGATGTGAAGTTAGCATTCTTCAATGGACAACTTGAAGAAGAAGTATATATTGAACAATCAGAAGGATTTTAGTGCACTAACAATCCAAATATGTTTGCAGATTGAAGAAGGCTTTGTATGGACTCAAGCAAGCTCCTAGAGCTTGGTATTCAAGGTTGGATGGACACTTGCAACAACAAGGATTCTGGAGAGGTTGTATAGATTGTAATCTGTACATTAAAATAGAAAGAGAACAAATGTTGATAGTTGTGGTTTATGTTGATGACATAATTTTTGGAGGTAGTTGATGAGTCCAATTAATGGCTCAATTTTGATAGGGTCTATTACATATTTTTTGTTGCTGCCATAGACTTTGGCACTTGGTTATTAACATTTTCCATGTTATTTCCTTAAAACCATAAACCTTGGGCATAAGTTTATCCTTGTTACTTTTAACGACATTAACATGCTATGTGAATTATCTATGTTAATTTTACATGTGGTTGAATGGATGTTACTTTAAGGTAATTATAGATATGCAATTGTTTGTGCATACTAATGCCATTATGCAGGTTTATACTAAGATGCTAATGTCAATGAAGCTTGCAAAGTGGAAGAAACTCCTGATAGCTGGTTGGTTGCCAAGAAAGTCAAAAAGATGATTATTAAGAGGTCAAAGGACGGAAAACTTCCAATGGAGGGAAATTCTTAGTTTGAATGAAAGATTGTAACTACCTTTTAATGGTCATGTTTGTTTGTTGAGCAAATCTAGGGAGTGTGTTGTGCTAGATTCTCATTGGGGCAAGTTTGCTTTGTCCAAATTTGGCTCATGCATAACTTCCTCACTCTCTTTTCTATGCTTTCAATAAATGGCATCATCCTATTTTGATGGAGTCAACTGCCTGGGTAGTTAGGGTTAATTAGTAGTTTTTCTCTCTATAAATAATGGTTAGATACCCTTTTTCATAAGGTTGGATGTTTTGGGATTGTACTTGAATTTTCCAATTTTAGTAATACAGTCATATTGCTGATATGTTGTAATCATGCTTTCAAGAAATAATATGATATTATGAGTTGTTTCATTTGAGTTAGCTCAAGGGAGACTCACCTAAGGGGGGCCACTTGGTGAGAATTCCACCCATTTAGTTTAAAAGTTATTTTTTGTTCAGTAATTAGTTCCAGTTTCAGCAATTGTCTATTCTTGTAGCCATTGGAATTATATTCTATGATTGTTCCTACAACCAAGACATGCATAGTAGTTTCCTATTTGGTTGTTGAAATTCTTATTTTTATCATCAATTTTCAGTACAGTTGTTGATGCTTAGTGTAGATGTTGATTTATGCTCAGTGCTTAAGTTGATTTTTTTCTAGCATTTCATTTCTAGTATTGTTTCTTTCCTAGTTTATGGATGATTACAATGGAGTCCTAGTGCACATACAGTGCTAACCCATTTCAAGTTTACATCCCTATGTTGACAATAAAATGCACCTTCATGATGAGTGAGATAACTACTTAGTGCAGATGTCCAATCTCTAATTCATAGCTCTAAGGGCTTAGTTATTAAACCATTAGAGGAGGCCAACATTTTTGGCGCTATTGTCGGGGATGGTGTCAAACTAGGAAGTTCTTTGGAGTCATTGATAGTTTCTTTCTTGTTGTAGTATTTATGAAGTTGTCCTTAGCATACCCTTCATTTAGGAAAGTAATGACCTATTATTCTTTCACCAATTCTTTGTGTGAGTTGGTTGATATTGAGTTGATACTGCATGCATAGAGGAAGGAGAAGAGATGCTTATGGGAGATTCCTTCCTAATGACCCTGACCCATTCCAACTAGTTGAGCTTCAAAATATACCAAAAGATGAAGAAGAAGAAGAAGAGGCACCCCCTTTTGTTGATGCATTTCCCAATTTGACCAATTATGACACTTCCTCTGAAGGCCAAAATCTGATTGAAAATCCATTTGATTTGGAACTCCATCAAGCAGGCATGGATGATGCAAATAGAAATAGACCCAACTAGCCATCTTTTCCATTTCCTATCACTCATCAGAATGAAGTTGATAACCTCAAAAACATCCCTGTTTTAGTCCTTCCTAAGTTCTATGGACTCGTCATAGAAGACCTAGACACTTTCTTGTTTGACTTTGATATCCTCTATAGAAGCTATGACTACACCACTAATACTCATATGATTAAGTTATTTCCTACCACCTTGAAATAAGTTGCATTAAGATGGTTTATGAGCTTAGGTAGGAATACTGTGGAGACTTGGGAGGATATGAAAACAAAGTTTCTTGAGAAGTACAAAGAATATTGTAGGGGCAATGATATGAGAGGAGATGATATCTTTAGGATGCAGCAGAAGGAAGATGAGAGTTTGGAGGACTACATTTCAAGGTTTTTGTTTTGCCTGCAGAAATATCCACATCATACACTCAATGAGGAGTCTCAAAAGCTACTCTTCCTTAGAGAGATCAATGAAAGTTGCATTGATGCTTTGGACCTAATGGGAGGAGGAGATATCACCCAAGTTCCTTGGGATGATATTAAGAAGATATGCCAAAACTATTCTAGGGTAGCTTCAAAGAAAGCAAGAGGTTTTCAATCCTCTATGGATAAATCATCCACCAATAGAGTTTCAAGGATGAAGATTACTCACTTGTTGGTAGATTTTAAGCAAGACATCATAAACAATCTGGTAACTCAGCTAGATACACTTCAAGCAAAGAAGAAACATGAGGAGGCAGAGGCAATGTTGGCAGAATATTGCCCTCATTGCAGACAAAAGGACTACAAATGCAAAATGGTAGCTAACATTGACAGCAAGCGGATCCCACCTAAGTTCAAGCCAATCTAGGGTGATGATGATCAAGTCTATTGCATTGCACAAAGGAGAACATGGACATCAAGACAAGGTATTCCACCAAATTCATTATCTTTTGTTGGGCCTTATTTCAGTTCTTATGCATCTAGTAATCAATGGCAGCCCCCATACCCATCCAACTATGGAGGATATCCACCTCAACATTGGATTAACCCTCCAAATACCTGGTCCAATCACCAAAACTCTCTACCCCAGTGGCAACAATCTCAGGGGAATTGGCAACAATTCTAAGGGAATTGACAGCCACCTTCAAGAAACTAGCAACAAACATCCCAATGGAGAGGAGGACAACAATGTCCAAACCAAACAACTAGCTACATGCAGCCACCTCCATAGCCTTAGCAACCTGCCATAATGCCTCCTCCTACTAGCTCAATTTCAAGCACACCTAGACCTACTTAGTTACCAACTCAACCCACACCTAACCCAAATAACAAACCACAGGAGCAACTAGTTTACTTTGCAAATCCTAATTAATTCCCTGCATATGTTGTAAGTGTGAGTGACATCCATTTGTGTTCAAGAACCACTTTACCAGCTCCTTCCACTCCTATCATCACTAAGCTTCATGTGGAAGAAGAGGAGCACTAGAATATTCCCATTCAACCAAATGTGCCTAAAAATCCTAAATCGGTTCAACAGACTGATCAAGATCCACCATTTACTCAAAGGTTAGAAGTTGTTAAATAAAAGGAAGAGAAGGAGGAAACAACCTTTGACATTTTGGATCAGTTGAAAGACATATGTATTAAGATACCTTTGGTTCAGGCCATAAAAGATGTCCCCATATATGGCAAAGCAATCAAAGAAGCATGCCTCAAAAAGCCAGGGAGGAAAAGGAAAGACCTCACTACAGTTCATGTGGTAGGACAGTTGGCAGATACAATGCTTGGGAAAGTTATCGTTCCTAAGTACACTGACCCATGTAGTCCTATAGTGGGAGTTGTTATAAATGGAATCCAAATAAAGAATGCTCTAATTGACTTGGGAGCAGCAATAAATGCGATGACTAAGGATATCCTACAACAACTGAATGTTGCAAACATGAGACCTACTCCTATTGTCCTGTAGCTTACTGATAGTTCCATTATCAAACCATATGGTATAGTAGAAGACCTTGTGGTAACTCTAGACTCTTGGGAGTACCCAGTATATTTCATAATCCTTTCTCCTAAAGCTACATTAGGTGGGCATCCCATTATTTTAGGAAGGTTGTGGTTAGCCACAACAGATGCTTACATTAGATGTCGGTCAAGGGATATGACTATTTTTTATGGGAGAATCACCAAAAATCTTGTTCTATATCCTCTTTCTCAACCATCCCATGATATGGATAACCCCATATGGCCACATGTTGGAGAAGAGGCCAAGGAAGTCAATTTAGTGGCACAACTCATGATGTTGGGTAGAAGTCCTTTCATGCAGCTTCAAGAAGAAGATGAAGTTTTGTCCCACATAATTTAGAACTAGTGTGAGGTGCATGAAGAGTCATCCACTCATGAATCTGGTTCTGCAGGTCCAGTGAAGACACTTTTGCCTGCTCTTCCTGCAACTAAACTTCCTGTAGCAACTGATATGCTTCATACATTGCTGCAACATGAGCTAAAAATGCCAAGTATTAGTGAAAAAGCTATGATTGAGTTAACCACACAAGTGCAGGTGTCAGAAGCAAAACATATGAATATGAATATCAATAGCAAGTTGAGTCAAGAGCAACAGTTGTCCTTGACAAACCTATTGAAGTCCCACCAGCATGCATTTGCATGGGACTACCATGACATGAAAGGATTAGAACCCAAGCTTTGTACTCATAGGATATACATTAGAGACAATTGTACACCAGTCACACAGCCACAAAGGAGAATCAACCCTGCACTGAGGGAGATTGTAAAAGGGGAACTACATAAATTATTGGATGTAGGATTTATCTAACCCACCTTAGATAGCCAGTGGGTGTTCCCATTGGTAATTGTGCCTAAAAAGGGAGGTAAAAGGAGAGTTTGTGTTGATTACAGAGAACTAAACTCTACCACTAAAAAGGATCACTTTCCCCTTCCTTTCATAGACCAAGTATTGGATTCACTTGCAGGTAAGCAATATTTTTCTTTCCTAGATGGATTCAGTGGTTATAATCATAAGCAGAGTGCACCTAAGGATCAAGAGAAGACAACCTTTACCTATCCATGTGGCACTTATGCCTACTCAGTACTTCCATTTGGTTTGTGTAATGCACCTACAACTTTTCAAAGAGCAGTCATTAGTGTATTTTCAGATATCTCACATGATTGTATGGAGATCTATATGGATGATTTTACTACCTATGGTGCTAATTTTGTAGAAGCATTAGAAAATCTAAGGAAGGTTTTACAGAGATGTGAAGACCATAATCTATCCTTGAACAATGAGAAATGCTTCATGATGATGTAGGGAGGAGTAGTCCTTGGCCACTACATCTCTCAAAAAGGAATTCAAGTAGACCCAACCAAGATTGAGGTGATTACCAATCTGCCTATTCCTGCAAAGCAAAAAGATGTTAGAAGTTTCTTGGGACACACAAGATACTATAGGTGCTTCATCAAATATTTTAGTAAAATGGCAACACCACTGTACAATCTCCTAACTAAAGACATTGAGTTCCAATGGACAGAGGATTGTGACAAAGCATTCTTTGATTTGAAAGTAGCCTTAACACATGCTCTTGTACTCAAAGGCCCTAATTGGGAAATTCCTTTTCATATTCATACAAATCCATCTGATTATGCTATAGGAGCTATATTGGGACAAAAAGAAGGATCAATTGAGAATTCCATCTACTTTGTCAGCAAAAACCTACAAGGGGTTGAATTTAATTACACAGTGACAGAGAAGGAAATGTTGGTAGTCATCTATGCCCTTAATAAGTTTAGGCATTACATAATAGGATATTAGATCTTTATTCATACAAACCATGCAACCATAAGATACCTCATGAATAAGCCCTTGATTTTAGGAAGACTAGCAAGATGGTTGTTGTTGATGTAGGAATTTGACATCACCATTGTTGACAAACCAAGAAAGACAAATGTTGTAGCAAACTTTCCCTCCAAATTGACTACAATAGAGGACACTCAAGTCATTGATGAATCTTTCCCTAATGAACATTTGTTTTCCATTAGTGTGCACACACCTTGGTATGCTGGTATAGCCAATTATCTGGTTACAAGGAGAGTTCCTCCTCATTTCTCTCCAAAAGAGAAAAGGGTGCTCATTGAGAAAAAAATTCCTTTCTCATGGATTGTAGGATGTTTATTCTACATTGGACTAGATCATGTCATGAGGAGATGTGTAAGGGAAGATGAAACATATGATATATTGCATGCATGTCACATTGAACCCTGTGGAGGGAATTTTGTAGCCAAAAGGAGAACAATGAAGATTCTCAATACAAGATATTACTGACCCACACTTCATAAGGATGCAGAAAAGTATACCAGGAAGTGTGATAGATGTTAGAGGATGGGTCAACCAACTAAATCTGATAAGATGCCTCTTTACCCTCAGGTAATCATCAATCCATTTGATAATTGGGGACTTGATTTTGTAAGTCTCATTTATCATTCATCAAATGGAAAATCCTACATTTTGGTTTGCACTGACTATGTGACCAAGTGGGTTGCGGTTAAAGCTATGAAACATGCCAGAGATAATAAGGTTGTAGAATTCCTTTACGAGGAAATATTCATACATTATGGGGTCCCAAGGGAGATTGTGATAGATCAAGGGGCTCAGTTTACATCAACCCTTGTCACAACATTGGTCAATGAATATAATGTGAGGCATAGGAAATCTACCCCTTATCACCCTTAGTCCAATGGCCAATCTAAGGTGACCAACAAGGAAATAGAGGCAATCTTGACCAAAACAGTGGCTATTCATAGGAAAGATTAGGAAAATACGTTGCCAAAAGCTTTCTAGGCCTATAGGACCACCTGGAAGACAACCACAGGTTTCACTCCTTTTGAACTACTTATGGGAAGATAGCCATGATGCCTATTGAATTTGAGCATAAAACTCTTAGGACTGCACTTGATCTTGGGATAGACATATTTGAGGCACAAAAGGACAAAATCATACCGTTGAATGCTTTGGATGAGATGAGAAAGTCATCCCTTCATCATACTGAGGTAGTGCTTAATAAGAGGATCAAATGGCATGACAAATACATAAAGGAAAAGTAGTTCCAGCCGGGTGGCTGGGAACTCCTTTATGACTCCAAGTATCAAGATAATGTAGGCAAACTGCAGACTAGATGGTTGGGACTGTATGAAGTTACAAAATTCTTCTCCAATGGTGTTGTACAACACACAACCATTGACCTTGTTAGATTCAAACTCAAGTGGTCAATGGTCACCGTCTTAGGTTGTATCATAAGCCAACTTCCAAGAAAGAATTCATGCAACAATTTATTCAACACCAAACCCTTGAACTTCCTATAGCCGAAGGAAGCGGACCTAGTGTCCCTCCTTTTGACTAGTCAAGGTATGCATGCAATCACTTCATAATAAAGATTTCCACTTTTGTGGGAATCCACTTCATCAATAAATTCATTCGCCCATCCATCTCCATCTTCTCTCTCTTCCATAACTCCACCATCACTTCACTTCACCATCATTTCATTCCATCACCATTGCATTAATTGCTCAACTATACTTTTAAAGGTAACTAGTACTTCCTCCACATTCCTTGCAAAAGATACTCCAAGTTTTTAGGTATGTGTGTGACAATCTGTTATATCTTAATTATCTTTAGTGCATTTATTTAATTATTGTAAATTAATGTTGATATTTCCCACAACATATAATTGTACTATGCCTTGTCAAATCATAATTACCATCCAGCCTATGCGGAAACATGCTCTAATTTAGGTTGGGGGGAGTGTTAGCCATATGTCCACGTGTCATCCATGTTAGCAAATTTGAAATAAGCCAATTTAAATGATAGAGTGAAATGACGGCTTGCATGTTGGAAATGACACTGAACCACCACCATTTTTCTTGATGATACCCTTCATTTATGATTCTTTATTGCCTTAGTCATAATCTTAAACTTCACCTAAAAAGGTAAATTGGAGAGCTACATGACATTAGCATTAGCATTACTAAGGAGTTACAGGAAGAAGAAGGAATTGGGTTTTCAGAGAAAGATTGCAAGAAAGGAAATTCTACATAAGTGCTTGTTTGATTGCGGGCAACTGAAACATTGGAAGGTCAACTAATTAGGAATGAACCCACGGTTCATGATGTGATACTGCAGGATGCACTTTCTCTAGCTGAGTTTAGAAATTGTGGATGGTTGGATTATTTCCTAAAACTTGACAACTACAATGAGGGCATTACACTAGAATTTGCATAGACACTCTCTGATGGGAAGGCAATGGTAAAAGGGTTAGAGGTGATTGCTACTAAGGAAAGAGTTGCAGAGGTAACAGGTTTGCCTGCCGATGGAGAACCATACCCTGCCACTAGGGATGCAAGGATAGCTAGGGTAGAATTTACTGAACCTAGCGACCCTCCACTAGTTGTGGATAAACAAGGGACGAGGATAAATTTTGTACTAGAGCCGTGGAAACAAGTAGTTGTGCACATTGTCAAGTATATTACTTGTGAGGGCTGCTAGTCATGCCTCCATTTTGTACATTTTAAGCTCTTGAACCATATGAGACATGGAAGAAGAATGAACGTGTCCAATGTGCTATATAACTTCCTTGCAATCATGGCAGCTGAAATGCAAAAAGGTAGGGATAATTTTGTCTCCCATCATTGTTTAATAAAATTATTAGTAGAGGAATCTTTGCAAGAGGTGTTAGATATGACATGGGAGGAATTTGTAAACATTAATCAATTTAGACTAGAAAATGTGCGTCCTAGAGGTCAACCTCAACCTCGTAGGGTTAGTAGGGAAGAGAGGGTTACTAAGCCCACTCCTAGATCGTCAACCTTTGGTGCAAACCTTAGCATAAATCCTCCTACAGCCGAACAAGCTATAAAAATTGGTTCCTTTGAGTCAGAATATTCATATGAGGAAAGTTCATCCTCGGACCATGATGTTAATGTTCTTCCAAAAACCCCAATTCAAAATAGGGTTGCCATTAGAAGAGAGGAGGCACAAACAAGAGAGGCAGAAATGAGAAAGGGGAAGGCTAAGAAGCAAATGTCAGAAAAAGCAACACCAAGCCCTAGGAAACAAAAGGTTGATGACACTGTTCTTCCTGTAGCTGAAGAAAAACATAAAATCCCTCCTAAGAAATTAAAACCAACTGGTCCAACCACTAATATACCTCTAAAGAGAAGCCCTAGACTCAAGAAAACATCTAGGGAGGAGACAGAGGCCCCTATGGGGTAGGTAAATGTTGAAGAAAAAGACATTTTTGAAGAACAAGCAAACATAAGATTAGCAGAGCTTGCTACTATAGTAGAACAGGTTGAGAATCAAGAACCCCTACAACCTAAGCAGGATGAACAACGAGAATCACCGCAACTGGTGTTGTTTGAACAACAAGAATCGGTGAAAGGAAATATTTTGGTAGGAACACATAAACCCCCTACCTTTTCATGGAATCTTGTAGCTCTAAACCTATGGAGTGAGATTCAAAGGAAAGAGGAGGAATGGAAAAAGGAAAAACGCAAGCTACAAGATGAGGTTAAAAAGAAAAATGTAGAGATTAAAGAAAAGAATGCAGATATTGTTGCCTTGAAGGATAAGGTAGACAATGTGGTAGATTTAGTACTCCAAATGTTGGCATGTAAAACTCCTCAAAGAGTGTATTCCCTACATTTGAAGGAGCGAAATCTTTCCTTTAAATTGTCAAAGATTATTTTAGGTTTGATCCCTTCTCTTGAGACTCCACATGAGTTTTTCCAGGCCTACCAACTTTCCCCTCCTGAAGTTAAAAATTTGTTGTGTGAACTATACCTACATAATTATGTTGTGTCTAATGATCATGATTGGAACCCATTACTATACATTTGAGATCTCCATTTAAAGGCATTTATGTCCTGGATTCATAATGAAATTAGTTGGGGGCAACAATTTAGAACTTATAGAGAAAGAGAATTTCATACTCCCTTGCCTCTCAGGGCTGAATCTAGTAACCCCGTAGACATTTACCAAACATGGCACATAATTCTTTATCGCCCAAGCTATAAAAATAGGATCATGCCTGTTAGAGAAGAAGCCTACAAGGAATATGAGAAGGTAGCTGAAACTATAGGGAAATCAATAATGGGGTACTTATCACATAAGTGGAACGTTTGACAGATGAGTTGAAACAAGTTGAACCCCACTCTTTGCAAAATTATGTTGCAGCATGCAAATGAGTTGACAGATACATACAGATTGGGAGGATGAGGTAGCAGTATTGGCTTCCATTAACATTTCAGCCACCTACTCTATTGTGGCTTGTACCAGATTACAAGTTTTATTGGTATGACATAGCTACAAAAAGGGAAAGATGGATCACATTGTAGAACAAGCAAGGATTCTATTGGGACCCCAATTCAGATATTGTAGAGACCGATGTGGGATAGTTGGCAGTTGGTGACTTCAGAGCCTTAACCATGAAAAAGAATAGTGCTCCCTTTGTTAGAGGACCAACAAAACATTAGGTTGGGGGGAGATGATGAGTCCAATTAATGGCTTAATTTTGATGGGGTTTATTACATATTTGATGTTTCTACCATAGACTTTCACACTTGGTTGTTGAAAATTTCCATGTTATTTCCTTAAAACCATAAACCTTGGGCATAAGTTTATCCTTGTGACTTTTAATGACATTAACATGTTATGTGAATTATCTATGTTAATTTTACATGTGGTTGAATGGATGTTACTTTAAGGTAATTATAGATATGAATTTTTTTGTGTGAACTAATGTCATTATGCAGGTTTACACTAAGATGTTGATGTCAACGAAGCTTGCAAAGTGGAAGAAACCCCTGCCAACTGGTTGGTTGCCAAGAAAGTCAAAAAGATGATCATTAAGAGGTCAAAGGAGGGAAAACTTCCAATGGAGGGAAATTATTAGTTCGAATGAAATATTTTAACTACCTTTTAATGGTCATGTTTGTTTGTTGAGAAAATCTAGGGAGTGTGTTGTGCTAGATTCTCATTGGGGCAAGTCTGCTTTGAACAAATTTGGCGCATGCATAACTTCCTCCCTCTCTTTTCTATGATTTCAATAAATATAATCCTCCTATTTTAATGGAGTAGACTACCTAGGTAGTTAGGGTTAATTAATAGTTTTTCTCTCTATAAAAAATGGTCAGATGCCCCTTTTCATAAGGTTGGATGTTCTGAGATTGTACTTACATTTTCCAGTTTTAGTAATACAGTCATATTGTTGATATGTTGTAATCATTTTTTTAAGAAATAATACAATATTCTGAGTTGTTGCATCTGAGTTAGCTTAAGGGAGACTCACCTAAGGAGGCCCACTTGGTGAGAATTCCACCCATTTAGTTTAAAAGTTATTTTCTGTTCAGTAATTAGTTTCAATTTCAGCAGTTGTCTGTTCTTGTAGCTACTGAAATTGTGTTCTATGATTGTTCCTGCAACCAAGGCAGACAAAGTAGTTTCATGTTTGTTTGTTGAGATTCTTATCTTTATCATCCATTTTCAGTACAGTTGTTGATGCTTAGTGTATATGTTGATTTATGCTCGGTGCTTAAGTTGATTTATTTCCAGCATTTCATTTCCATTATTGTTTCTTTCCTAGTTTATGGATGATTACAATGAAGTCCTAGTGCACATACAGTGTTGAGCCATTTCAAGTTTACATCCCTGGGTTGACAATGAAATGCACCTTCATGATGAGTGAGATAGCTACTTAGTGCAGATGTCCAATCTCTAAGTCACAACTCTAAGGGCTTAGTTATTAAACCATTAGAGGAGGCCAATAGTAGTAGCGAAGAAATGTGCAAAAACTTTTAGAAGGCCCTATAGAATGAATTTGAGATGTCTATGTTAGGAGAATTGTGTTTCTTCTCAAGGTTACAAATTGTTCAATCAAATAACGGATTTTTATTTCACAACACAAATACATAAAGGAGATGTTAAGCAGGTTCAGGATGGAATATTGCAAACCTGTTGCAACACCTATGGTTACTAGGTGTAAGTTGAGAAAGGATGATGACTCTACTCCAATAGATCAAATTTTATATCGATCTATGAATAGGAATTGATTTCTTTATCTACAACAGAAGCATAATATATTGTTGCAACATCATGTTTTACTCAAGTGCTTTGGATGAAGCAGAACCCGAAGGATATGAAGGTTGAGTTTGAGGATCCTATCACTATTCTTTGTGATAACACAAGTGCAATAAATATTTCAAATAATCCGGTGATGCACTCAAGAACAAAACACATTGCAATCACATATCATTTCTTGAGAGAGAAGGTTATAGAGAAAGAAGGTTGGAATATGTGGATACAAAGGAGAAAGTTGTAGATATATTCATGAAGCCACTTCCTAAGGAGACATTTGAGTTTCTCTGAGATAAGTTGGGATTTGTCACTCCCTCCTCTTGATTCAAGAGGAAAGTACAGGGTGAGGGGGAGCTTGGTCTCTTGGCCTCAAGAAAGGTTGGTGCTCTTGTAGAATGTTTTTTAGAAGTAGTGATGTTTGGACTCAGGTGTGTCTATCGAGGAAAAAGGTTTTTGGATGTTGTTGTACCAACTTAGGATGTTGATCCTTGTCATGGATGACAAAGAGGGAGAGAGTGCTCAAAATGTTGAATTTCTCAAAAAGAATAACTATCTTGATTTGAGAGAATGCTAAGTTAAGGAGAGAGAGTGCTCAAAATGTTGAATTTCTCAGAAAGAATAACTATCTTTCTATCCTTCAATCTTATATCTTTCGCAGGGGGAGTAAATACTACAACACAAGGATCATTCAAACGTATTCATTAGGAGTGTTTTGGTGGCCCCATAATTTTGTTGTTTTCCATTAATGAAAAAGGGGGATATTATTGAGCTTAGGTTGTCATTGATGTCAAACTGATGTCAGCAGGTCATTGTTGCTAACCATGATTATCAAAGGGTGTCAAGGCTATTAGATGTAAAGGTTGTCAAAATGAAGAAGATTATAGGAGTACTAGAAATTTTGGTTGTCTCAAGGTTCTAAAAGCATGTTGTTTAATAGTGTGGAGACTGTCTAATCTATTTAGGTATCATGTTTCATGTTAGTTGTGGTGTGACTACCTCTAGTTATTGAATTTATTATACCATGTTGGGTGTGTATTTAGCATGAGTGTGGTGGTCTAGAAGGATATCTTTTAGGAAAAGAGATTAATTAATATGGGTGGAACTTCTTTCAAAAATGTAGTGTTGCTCTATGGTTTGGAAGGAGAGTATGCATACACTATTTCTATTAGTTTCCTGAGTTTTCAGTGGCATGGCTTAATGTGAAAGGGGTTTGAAATATCATAAGTCTCATCAAGCTATTCAAAGTTTTCCATGGGTGTGGTAATGGCTACAATTGTGCAAAATTCAAATCGAGTGTGTGGAGTGAGGATAGGACCTATTTAAGGTTCTCATGGTGGCACAAGGCGTCATGTTCTTTTGGAAGCAAGTTTGGATCAGTGTATTAAACATTTCATGTAATTTAAATTTAGGTCCACCCTATGTTGTCTAGGTTGGTGTGGATCCCTAGGTGACATAGACGAGTGTTAATGTAATGTCATGTATATATTTCAAATGTTTAGATGCATTATAATGTACCAAATTTAATTGATGATTACAGTGAAAGTACTATAGTGGGATGTACAGTTGTGTCGTAGAAAAAGAATGAAGAAAAAGGGGAGTGCCAGTATCAGTGTGTCTGATGGTGCATGCCAGAGTTAAATTTCAAATTCTCCATTATTTCTATTCTGGTAGGATTGGTGTTCCATTTGTTGTATTGTTCTGGGAGGGATTGGTATCTCTATTTTGGTGGGGATTGGTGTCTCCTATAGGTTGGTGCTTACTAAATCTTTTGGGGATTGGTGTCTCTAGTAGGTTGGTGCCTACATCACATTGTAAAATTCAATTATTATATTCTTGCTTGTGAGGGGTTCTCACTATGGTTTTTTACCATCTTGGGTTTCCATGTAAATATGGTGTTATGTGTTATCTTGTGTTGTGCTTTACTTACTAGCTTGTTTGGTTTAATGCTCTTCATGTTAAAAATCTATAAAGTAGTTATGAAGGTTTCTAGAATTGTAATTGTTTGGATCTACTAATTCACCCCCCTCTCAACAAATTGTGTGCCCTTCATAAATATCCTCCTTTCAATCATTTTCTTACGTCTTGTCATTTTGTATTTCATTTTGAATTGTAATGGGAAAACGACAGAGAGATGACCAAGAGCTCCACCCTAGCACCTTCATTTGCAGTTACAACTATAGACTTGTTTCCTTCCATGTAGGTATGGCTTATTGTTAATTCTTCAAAATTTTAATGTATTTTCTCACTTTTATAATATGGTCTACTAACCTCCACAAAGGTGTCACATCACCCTTTATTAGGTTTATGACAATTTTAGAGTCTCCTTCTATGTGAAGCTTGTAGACATTATTTCTTAGAACCCTCTTCACTACCCACCAAATAGCTATATCTTCTGCTTCATCACTATTTTTCCTTCCTATCTAGGAAGAAAGCATTCAATTCTAGTCTCCTAAATCATTTCTTAGGATCCCCCTAGCTACCTTCAGACTGGAGTTACCCTTAGTTGCTCCATAAAAAAATAATTTTATCTAACCCTTTTTAGGCCTCGTCTAGAAAGTTAGTTTCCTCTTGGTTTTGGAATAAGTAGCCTTGATATGAAATTTAGATGTAAGATTCCATATCCTGATTATCCTTTCTTTTGAGTATTTTTGGGATTTTTTTAATTCTTATTTGAGTATTCTTTAGATTTTTAGAGATAAACTTTTTGATAAAAATGTTGTTGTTACAGCTTCAATTCCTTTTCCCTAAAAACTATATTATTTCTCTCTTTGCATAGGTTCCACATCACATTAGTTGTTAAAAATTTCCATAAATCCTTAACTAGGGTGATTTTGAAAGGAGAGATCTAGCTCAAAAATAAATCCTGCAAGTCTTTAAGGAAATCCCAAACAATCCCCAAGTAATCCATGTCATGTAGTTAAACTTTATAAAAGAACAAGAAATAAAGAAACACATGATTTATGTTTTCCTCTATTCTTTTGCATAAGATACACCTATTAGGGAGTTGAAACCCCTTTCTTATCACATTACTGGGGTAAGAATTTTTGTGTAAGGAAATCCATGAAAATAAATTAAGCTTTGGTAAAATTTTAATGTTTCAAGCTCCTAGACATTTGAAGTTAGTATTTTTTGGTTCTCTAAGAAAGGAGTACCTAGAAGTAGCCATGTAGTTCCCTGAAGGATGGAGCTTTCATAATATCTTATCTTATTTGTCATCATCAGTGGGTAAATATGTTTGCATTTCTATCTGAAGTTTTTTATCCATATTGTAAAGACCTTCTAGCATAATAGTTTGGTTGTTGAGATTTCTCCAAACCCTTATTCTATCTTTTTGGAAGGAGTAATTCTTTACACTATGACCCATTATATTAGAGAGGTAGGAATATACATTAGAGATTTTCCCATTCACAGACAATGGCTCTTCCAATAATCAAACATCCTCCCAGAAGTCAATTATATCTCCCTCCTGAGCATCCATCTTGAGCCTTTAAGAAGGAGCTCTTTGGTTTTTAGAATGCAAGGAACGCTTAGGAACATTTGGAGTAGACATGAAGTCTCTACATTGCAAGTATCAGGCCTTTAGGATGTTGTAGCAGTCCTTCTTCTATTTAATCATTTCCCAACCAAGCTTAGTCATAAGGAATTTGTTGACAAGACCAATTTTTTTAGACCTAAGAGTCCATTGGTTTTTTATTGGAAAACCAAATCCTAATTAACTAAGGAAAATCTCATTTTTTCTTCTACCCTTGCCCACAAATTTTTTTTTTTGTTTCTATTCAATCTTAGCATCTTGGTAGGCTGGGATTTTGAACAAAGAGAGATAATAAGTAGGGATACTTTGAAGACAAGTTTTAAGAAGATACTTATCAACTTGGATGAATATTTGTTCGTTCCATCCAACTAGTTTTTGTTGGATCTTCTCAATAATTCCATTCTAGAATATAAAAAAAATTTATCAATAAAGGGAGACCAAGGTAGGTTGTTGGGAGGGATCCAATCGAGCAACCCATAAGTGAGATTATTTTTTATTTATATTAAAAAAGAATATTTTTATTTTTCCATAGTTAATGTATTGTCTTGACATTTGGGCATAGTCATTTAGAAAAAAATTCCACCAGGAAGCTTCAAGGATAGAAGACTTACCAAACAAGATAATATCATCAACAAACTATTGATGAGAAAACAAGTATCTAGTTTGATCCCTTGTAAAACCTTATTTGGAATTTTTATAGAGATGTTCCTACCCAAAACCTCAACCATCAAGATAGACATATACATGGATAACGAGTCCCCTTGTTGAAGCCCCTTTCTATCCCAAAGAATCCTCTAGGAACACCATTGATAAGGGTGGAGAATTTAGGTGTAGTAACACAATATTGAATTAGATTTAACAATATTCCTTGGAACCCAAACCTCTTAAGCACATAAAAGAGAAAGAACAAATTGACCCTATCAAAGGATTTTGAAATGAATTTTTTTATGACCATTCCCTACTTTTTCCTTTTTTCCATTGAATGGATAAATTCCTTGGAGTTGATGAAGGAATCCAAGATCTATCTCCCCTTCACAAAACCTTATATTTATGAGAGCATTTTTTCCAAGTAAGGTTGGATTCTTTTAACTATAATTTTTTCTTTTTTTTGTAGGAGGTGTTACATAGACTTATAGGTCTAAAGTCCAATATAGTTTTAGGGTTTTTCTTTTTGGTTATCTAAACAATAAAGGTATTATTCATATGTTTTAGTAGAGATCTAGATTTGATGAAGTCCTTGGCAACAAGATAAATATCTTTTCTAACTATGTCCAAGTAATATTGGAACAAGGCAAGAGGAAACCCATCAAGGCCTAGAACCTTGAAGGGGTCAAAAGTAAACACTAATTTTTTTACTTATTCTAGGGAAATACCTCTAATAAAAATTTTGTTATCTTTTTTCATTCAAAATGGAAGGGATTTCCTCTAGTATTTCCTCTATCTTGTCAATATTACTTTCCTTGGTCTACATTTTTTGAAAATATTGGAAGAAATAAGAATAGATGTTCCCCATCTCTTCATCTGATTCCACAGTTATCCCATCTTCTATGGTCAAGCTTGATATAGTATTTATTTTTTCTTTGTTTAAGCATGAATTGGTGAAAGAATTTGGTGTTCTTATTATCGAGTAAGCCAACTGATTCATGATTTGTGTTTCTATAATATTTCTTCTTTTATCACAATATTCTTTCAATATTCTCTCACAATAACATCCTCTTTGTATGTGTTTTCATCATTATCTCCTTTTTCCATTTTATCCTAAATTTGTTTTAATTTTTGACTCAGGCTATATTTTTGCTAAAATATATTTCCAAATGAGGTTTTATTCCAATTTTTTACTTTTTTCTTGACTCTTTTCAACTTAGACACATGTTCTAAGCATGACCATTCCAATTTGAGGTTGTTCCCACCACTCCATAATGCAATATCTAAATTGGGGTTGAGAAGACCATATTCTTTCATATCTAAATGGGTATGGGCCTTTTGTCGTAGGTTCATTCCAATTTAGGATCAACAAGTTGTGATTAGAATCAGACCTAGGTAAGGTGGAGAGGGAGGCATTAACAACAATATCCCAAGTAATAGAAATAAGGAACCTATTGAGTTTAAGTTGAATGGAATGGTTTCCCATTATTTTGTTAGACCATGTGAAAAGGGAACCTTGGAGTTCAATATCCATTAGACCAGTTTTGGATAGAAAATCTATAAGCCCAACCATGTTGTTAGAATAGTCAACTATTCCACCTAATTACTTCAAGGGAAATAGATGAGTGTTGAAGTCACTTGCCACCATCCATGAGAACAAGATTTCCAAGAATCTTGTCAACAAGCAAGTCCCAAAGAGAACCTCTCAAGAATTTTGTTAGGTGCATAATTATTTATTAGGTTCCATTTTTCTTTCTTCTCTATTATTTATTTATTTTTATTTTTTTTTAAAAAGAGGGTAAAAATTTATTGAATAAGAAAAGCATTACAAAGGGGAAGGAAACTCCCAGCAAAAGCACCAAAACAACACCAAATTAAGAAACTCCTAAGAAGCACCTCATATCTTCCATAACCAAATCTTCAAGAACCAAGGCCAAATCATCAGGGAGGTTGTCCCAATCCGCCACATTCCAAGTCCCCATCTGCTCAGAAGCCCACCTAGCCAAGCCATCCGCCACCTTATTCCACTCCTGAGGAACATGACAAAAAACAATAGAATCTAAGGTAGTGCCCAAAGCAACAATTTGCTTGACCACCACAACCAACTGCCAATTCACCTCCTCAAACTATCTCTTATTTAACAGGTCAATAACTACCTGAGAGTCAGATTCACAAACAATCCTTCTCCATCCCAGAGTACAAGCCCGTTCCAAAGCCAGGAGAATGGCAATGGCCTCCATGAGGTTATTAGTATGCTGACCTCTATAAATAGAGAAGAAAAACACCACTACTCCTGAGCCATCTCTACCAATGCCACCAACACCAGCATGCCCAGGATTTCCTCTAGAAGAGCCATCAGTATTAATTTTCAGCTCCCCTAGAGCAGGGGGGCACCAGTGACCAACCTGACTAACCTTCTCCCTCCTGCGCCTATGGCGAACAGTCCTCCCAATTCCTTTCCCCCCTAGGGATAGCCCCAAAGCACTAACAATTCCAATATCACCAGGATCCACATGAACAGACAAATCACACTTAGCTGTCAGAGTTTCCTGAAGACCTCCCAAGATTCTCAACCAAAGCTGGCCAATCAGCAACTTTCTATCTAAAAAAATCCTTCGATTGCATTCCAACCAAATATGCCAAATTATCAGACTAGGGCCAATAACCCAAGCAATTAAAAGAAAAGAAGTCCTAACCGAAGGAGACCCTTGACTTTCCCACAATTCCTTCAAGGAAACAACATGTCTACACGGCATACACCACAGGTTCCACCAAAAGTGCCAAATGGCTTTTGCAAATGAGCACTGAAAGAAAAGATGAGAGATACACTCTTCATGTCCAGCACACATAACACACATAGAAGGTCCCTGGAAACCACGCTTGCAGAGGTTTTCCCAGGTAAGGCATTTTCCTTGCACCACTAACCAAGAGAAGAAATTGCACTTAGGCCATGCAAACTTATTCCAAACCTTCTTCCACCAAGAGATCTCAGTACTCCCAAACAACTATTTATCAAGGGCAGCATAACCTGAAGCAACAAAAAATCTTCCTTTTGGATCAGAGTCCCAAGCCAACACATCCTGCCCAGAGAGGGAGCAGCAAACACATCTAGACAAAATCCCAACAAGCTCCTGACGGTCCTCAACTGAGCCATCAGGAGGCCATTCCCTTGGGTCCTTCCACCTGAAAACAGTAGCTTGCCCCAAAGTTTGATGAGTTTTAAAATCAGCCACGTAACAAAAACTAGCTTCCGTGAAGCGTTGGCACAAATTTTGCAGATGAGGATGAGAAGCCAAAATGGGAGGATATCCATCCCAAGAATCATGCCAGAAAAGAGCTTCCTTACCCTCATTACAAATCCAGAACAACCCCTGTTTGACCAACTTGGCCCCCCTTTTAAGAGTGCACCAAATCATAGAACCCTTCCCTTCAAGGCTGAAACGAGCCACATTAGCACTCTCGACCTCACCAAGATACTTTGAGGTAAGAATTTTTGCCCACAACTGATTTTGCTGAGAGCACCACCGCTAATATAGTTTTGTAGCTAGAGCTTGCCCATTCAAGTCAGTCCTACGAAGCCCCAACCCGCCTTCCTGCTTCGGTCTACAGATGACATCCCATTTAACCAAGCTCCACTTTCTATGAAGAAGATTACCAGTCCAAAGGAATTGCCTAGACAATTTTTCAAAATCTTTGATAAAACTAGAAGGTGCTGAGAGAATAAAACATCTGTATATAGGAAGAGCTTGAACCGCAGACTTTAGCAAAGTCACTCTACCAGCAGAAGAGAGCCACCTGTAAGTCCAATGACTGACCAGATTCTGAAACTTGTCCAAAATCCCCTTCCACAATGAATTAGGAAGCGAGCGAACCGCTAGCGGGATGCCAAGATAAACAAAAGGGAGAGTACCAATCTGGAAACGAAGGAGACCAGCAATCCTCCTTTGAATAATCTTTGGAGTATTAAAGAAGTAAATAAAGGACTTCCCTTCATTGATTCGTTGACCTGAAGCAGCCAAGTAACAGTCCAGAGTGCTACGCCATCTGACAGCTTCCTCAACCTTGGCACGACCCATGAGAGCAGTATCATCCACAAACTGCAGATGAGACTGGGAGGGGATGTTATTTCCCCAACTCCACCCCTGTATCAAGCCACACTCCACACAAGATCTTATAAACCTCCCTAGGCCTTCAGCAAGCAAAATAAACAAATAGGGAGACAAAGGATCTCCTTGTCTAAGCCCCCTAGAAGCCTTGAACAACTCAGATGGTTCACTGTTAACCAACACAGAGAAGGAAGAAGAAGTGACACAACTCCTGACCCACTCAATCCAATCACTAGCAAAACCAAATGCTTCTAGAAGCTTGAACAAGAAGGCCCATTTAACATGATCATAAGCTTTCGCCATGTCCAACTTAATCAACATGGCTTTCTCTTTAGAACTCGCCATAGAATGAATGGTCTCGGCAGCAATAATGACACCATCCAAGATTTGTCTACCAGCAACAAAACCCCCTTGCTCTTCAGAGATTAGTTTGCCTAACCAAGATTTCAGCCGCTCAGCAATCAGCTTTGTAATAATTTTAAACACCACATTACACAAAGCAATGGGCCTAAAATTATCTAAAGTGTTAGCCCCCACCTTCTTCAGTATGAGGGTTAAAAAAGTAGCATTCATAGATCTCAACATTTGTTTGTTCAATAGAGATTCTTGAACCACTGCCAGAAGGTCCAATTTAATCACTTCCCAAAACTCTTGAAAGAATTCAGCCGAAAACCCATCAGGCCCTGGGGATTTTCCTCTTTTCATCTAAAAAACAACTATCTCAAGCTCAGCTAAAGAGATAGGCTGGAGCAAAGATTCATTCATTTCTCTAGTCACCAAAGTTGGTATGCTACCCAGGATCAAAGCTTCATCCTCCTCCGCAGGAGGGGAGTCCTCAGACAACAAAGCAGAAAAGAAACAAATAGCCTCAGCAGAAATAGATGCGGAAGATGAGAAAATCTCTCCATTCTCCGACACTAAAGAGGAGATAACATTACCTTGCTTTCTATCTTTCACAGAGTTGTGGAAGAAGGAGGTGTTCCTGTCTCCAGCCTGGAGCCACTCAATTCTGGAATTTTGTTACCAAAAAATCTCCTCCCTTAAGTTCCATTCTTCCACATCCTTCACCGCAGCAGCTTCAAGCATTCCAAGTTCCTCTTTGAAAACTAGATCCTGAATCTGCCGGGTAATAGAATCCAACTGAGATTGAGCTTTTTTCTTTTCTTGGAAGAGATTACCAAAATGCTGCCTATTCCAACGCTTCAACTTGTACTTCACAAACTAGAGCTGCTTCGAGAAGGAATACATAGCAGTCCCATGCGATGGCTTCCCAAGACTCCACCATCCAAGAACTAAGTCATGAAGATAATCATCCCTGAGCCACATGAGCTGAAACTTAAAAGACTGGTTTATACCTTGCCGAGGTAATGCAGCAGTAAGTTTGATAGGCCAGTGATCAGAACCCCTACCATCCAAAATCTCAGAGCTAGTCACCCACCTATCCCCCATCCAAAAACTGGAAACCAGAAATCTATCTAATCTTTCAGAAATAGCCGCTTCTCCACATCTTCTATTACTCCAGGTAAATAACCCATTACTCGGCTTGATGTCAACCAGGTTCAAGAGAGCAATATTATCCGTCAGGAGAGTCGAAGCAGGGTCCAAACGAACATTACCACCCCTCTTCTCCTCTAAAGATGTGACGACATTAAGATCCCCAGCAAGAATCCAAGGGAGGTATGGATCCAATGACCTCACATATCACACATGATCCCACAACAAAACTTTACCCTGAAAGTCAGTCGGTGCATACAAGTTCGAGAAGAGAACTCTCTCCCCAGACTCAAGATGAGAAGCAACACAAGAAATCAAACCTCTACAAGAGAACCACCAAATAGGTCTGACTCTACGTGGGTCCCACAAACAGGCCACCCCACCAGAATTACTAGACGCCCCAACACATTGGCACTGACCACGGCCCCAAACCTTAGAAACACTGCCAACATATTGTCAACAGACAACTTAGTTTCCTGTAAGAAAACCACATTAGGAGAATGAGACCAAATCAAATCTCGAATAGCCTTTTGTCTAGGGATGCTATTGATACCCCGCACATTCCAAGAAAGCACAATCATCGAGAAGGCTAGGAGAAGTGAGAATCTAGTCTTCACTGAACTTGACTCTACCAGCGTCTCACCAGTTAGCTTGACTTTTTCCTGATCCTTCTTTCTACCTACCTTCAGAGGTTTCTCAAGAGTCCCTTTCTTGAAAATTTTTTGATGCAGACCTAGTCTAGGAGAATGAGTCTTCAGTTTACCTAGATCAGAAGCTCCTTGCATGTTAGGGAGAACTCCACCAATGTCAGCCGGCCCACTAGACGCCTCCATCACTAAATCAGTCGACGCCAAAACAAGGTCAGGAGAAGATTCAATAGTAGCTATCTGGGCACCCTGAACTCCAATCTGAATCAGACTTGGAGGCCCAAAAGACTAAACTCTAGGCACCTCCACAGCTGAAGAATTCACTGATCTCTGTAGAACTTCTTGAAAACCCTCCTCTTGAACTAAATCTTCAAGTGCCTCAAACCTGTTGAGAGTCTCTTCCTCTTGCCTATCTTTAAATGATCTCTTTTGGCCTCGATTCCGATTTCAAGGCTTAACCGGGATAAATCCCTCCTTATCAGCCCCCCCACCCTGCATGGGGGCTTTACCCTTGTCTGCATTCAAAGAGGGCTGAGAAGAGGCATTGCTTGTACCAAAAACACCTGAAGCATGGGGACATCTTCATTGGAGATGCCCATATTCATGACATATTCTACACCTGAAGGGCAGCATCTCGTAGTCTAATGGTTGAGTCCAGGAACAGGATCTAACAGTCATATCTATGGAATCTGGTAATGGCTTACTCAAATCAATTTCAACACAAACCCTAGCATAAGAAAAAATTCTCTTATTCAGAGTCTGTTGAGAAGGGCCAATAGGCCTCCCTAGCAATAACGCAATTGACTGTAGTATATCGCTTCTCCAACATTCTAGAGGTAGCCGAGGTAGATGAACCCAAACTGGGACTTTAGAAGGTAATTCCTCTGCCGAGTTAAAGCCAGCATGCCATGGTTTGATGAAAAGACCCACCTGGTTATAGAAGTACAGACCACCTTCAAACGCCCTATTTCAATCAGAAACACACGAGAAATCTACCATAAAGAAATTATTCGCAACCATTAGAATATTAAAGTCACCTTTCGGGTTCCATGTCTTACGGATCCAATTATCAAGAAAAGTGAAAGAAACCCTCATCCCCAAGAACTTACAAATCAAAACATGGTTGCAATAGTACTTGATATCTTCAGCTACCGATTCTGATTGAACAACTAGAACTGGTCTTTCTTGAGTCCTCTCCAGACATCCATTCACCTTATGAAGTTTCAGGGCACCATTTCGAACCCCACCTGAGCCAGAAGCAGGTTGCGAGGGAGTTCTAGCATTCACCCCGGCTGAAGCAGAATCCAAACCCGCCATGTCTAAAGACACATGAGCAGCCATTAAAAGCAACGAAATGGGGCTCCCGCAGCTCCCCGTGCACCAGGCCAAAACCTATCCAAGAGCCCAGATCAGGCACACCAAAACAAAAGTCAGCAACCCAAAGGAGGAAGAAGCGCCCCTCCCCAAGCATGCACCAAGCTCCGACCACAGGGTGCTAAGAATGAGGAAAGAAACCCCGTTAGAAACTCGCACAAGCTGCACACAGCGCAGCACCAGAAGAAGAATACACAGCTCCCAAAGAAAGAAAAAGCCCCAATGAAATTTGGTCCCCTTGACCCCCCGCGAGCATGTCAAATCCCTGCGCACAGAAAGAAACCAGAACGCAAGCTAGGGCTCGGGTGCTCTAGCTCGCCCGATCTCACACATCGTCACCATCTTCCCTGTCACTTTAGTCATAATTCTCTTCTCTATTATAAGAAAACTTACATGTAAATGATTTATTTATTTATTAATTTTATTTCATTCAATAATATGAGGGTTCCGCATAGTGATATGTCCCCCATAAGCACCAACAATGTTAGAGGATTAGTATTCACCACCTAGCCAGATCATTTTAGCCACTAAATTGAAGGTTTTTTCATTTATTTTTTATTCTTGAATCAAAGAAATGTACGCTTAATTTTATTTTATGAAATTAGTTAAAAACATCTAATTTTGAGGGTTTTCAAGCCCTCTTATGTTCCAAGAGAGGATGATCATTGCTTGTTTCTTCTAGAGGTAGACATCTCTTGAGAGATCTTGCCTTTTTGTGATCTTGTGCATTCCATGTGTCCTTGATGATACCATGGTTCTTGCTTAACGTGTCATAGGTTTCTATGATTGGATATTATACAAGAGTTATCATGTTCTGTAATTTCAAATTTACTTTGTCCCTTTATGTTATCATAACTCATATTGGATGTTTTCATGTGTTTATTGTTTGGACATTAGTTATAGGATCTTTATGGATGACAATTATTTCCCTATTTCATAGATGTTATTCATATATTCATATGGATGTCTTGACTACCATGATTATTACTAGATGATGGGTTTACATATTATTTATTGATTAGATGAAGTTATCATTGATTTCATTAAGTGTTTATATTGAGACGATGTGAATTATATATGTTAAATATTATGGTAGTTAGATTTGATTTCTTAGTTGATTATTGGTTTTAAATGTTATCTTAATTAATAGTAGTTGCTTCAACTATTATTGTTCTTGTAATATATTGACACTTTTTGTAGAGTGAATAGGTGATTTTTGCCAATGGTGGTTGGGGTCATATAACTACTTTTATTGTTATTCCTGGTGAAATACCAATCTTGTCTCATATGGAGAACTAAGGTCATGTGACATATTGTTATGAAATATGGTTTTATATGTGTAAATGTGGAAGTTTATTTTATTTATATTTTGAGTTGTCTTTTAGTTTTTTATTTCTTTTATGATTATATGGTTCTTTATGTGGTTTAAATTTCATTTTTATAGTCTAAAAAGTTCCCTAGGTGTAAGAATTATAGGTTAGGTGTTTTTTAACCTTATAAAATACATTTATTAGAGTTTATAACCCACTTTAATTTCTCTTTTTGAAAAGTGGTGAAAATTGGAGTTGGTTGGGTGGTTTACGTGGTTAAAGAGAGGTAGTTTCTTTTTCCCTTTCTATTTATTCTTTCTCCTTGAGTGGAGAAGGGGTGTTTTCCTTTTGGATTTTTTTTAATTTTATTTTAGGATTTTCATTTGGTAGAAGATAATTCTAGGTGGAGGAAGGAACAAAGGGCTTGAGGAATCTTCATCAAATTGGATAGAAAACCCCATGATAGGGTCTAACCTTCTTGTTGGATTTTTGTTTGATGTGTAAAAGAATGTTTGGAATGTTTTTCTATGTTGTGAAATTTATGTGAACATATGGTGAGTCATTTGTGATATTTGTTGTAAATTGTGTATGGGTTTATTTTTGGACATAAATAATTATTTGTGTGTATAAGGTGTAGGAATAAAGTATGTAACATGCAAGCTTAATAATGTGAATGTTATGTGGAGTATACTTGTTGGGGAATTTTATGTGATAAGTGTTGTTTGTTCCTAGGAAGAATAAGTGGCCCTTGCTCGGGGATGGGTTGCATTTTAAAACCCTAAGATTGGGTGGAGATCTTATTGGCCAAGTCATTTTCTTTCTCTTTGTTAATATTTCTTTTCAGGTACATGTGTTAAGTAAGGAAGATTATCTTGGAATTTTCTACCTACGATTCTCAAGGAAGATTCATGTGGGACTTGAGAGCTTTGTAAGGTTTTAGAATCTAGGATGTCTTGTGGCTAAAGTTTCAAGAACTGTATATGAATGCATTATATTTAACTTGTTATACAAGGCATGGAAGAGTGCATGTTAATTGATGACATTTTGGAGGACTCAAGAATTCATAAGTTAAGATGAAAATTGGAAAGAAACAAGTATCCATGAGAAATTTTGGGTATAAGTTGTAGTTGTGTAAAGGTATTTTTTGTAGTATGTTAGTTGTGTAGATTCAAATGAAGTAAAGATAATTCATTCATTATTGATTTAAGCATTCAAATATGTGAATTAATCATTTCAAATGCAAAAAGGTTTATTTGGTGAATGTTGTTTTATTGAATCCATAATTAGAAACTAATGTAACTAAAAATTGGTTAAAGAATAAGTTAGTTAAGAATATACCTCACACCTTAAGAAACATATTCAACAAATTAGTTTTGTGAAGAAATAAAATTTTATTCTATTGCAATACATGTTTAAATTATAGATAGTCCCTAATTTGAGAATGAAATTTTTACAATTATGCCTATTTTGTAAAAATGCTTGAAAATGTAAAACTGATATAGTTTTATCAAGGAAATGAATATGTATAAATTTATATATTTAAGATAATTATATATATATATACATATAAACCTATATATGTGTATATATATTCAAGGTTAATTCCATTTATATGTATATTATATATATATATTATATTTATTAAATATAAATATACATAAATTAATTTTTTTTTAAAAATTAAATGTAATTTTTAAAGTAAATATTATACAAAGAAAATATCTAAAACTATATATAACTTTGGGAGCGGGTGAGGGTCATGGCTTGATTGGCTAAAGCATCCTGTTGTAGGTAAGAGATCGCAAGGTCTAGTCTTCCCCCATCCCCATGGTATCAGAGGTCATGTTGTGCTAGTGTCATTGGTCGCGCGTGATTTTTTTTTACCATGTGTACTACAGTTTATGTGGGGGGCTCCTTGATTCCTACAATCTAAAAAAACACATTGTGGGTCGATCCCATGTTGACCTGAGTCGACCATGAGGAAGCGACCCCATGGGGGGTGCAACCTCTTTGGGAGAGGATCCCCCCTAAAAAGCACAGATTTAATATATTTTTAAAACAGATAAAAATATATGATAGGTATAACAAACAACAACCCCTATCCATTTTTAAGTTGGTTATTCATGCCATTAATTTGGCATATGTAAAGTATTGTGTATATATTAAAATAATTTTATAATTCTAGAATTTTTTCAAATATTTGCAATTTAAATTTGAAGATAAATATTATATATACAAATAAATTTATCAACCTGTATTATAAAATGAAATTGGATTTTTTTTTGGTAAAAAATCTCAAATTTATAAATGTACAACTTGTCAACAATCTATAACTTGTAGAAAATGAGCATGAGCAATGAAGTTGAACTATTTCAAAAGTAGATAAAAATTAGAGAAACAATTAAGGAAACCAAATTGAAAATGTATTTGTATCTAAAAGCTAAATTGCAAATGGGAATGCAAATGGAAATTCAACTAAAAGATCAACCAAGTTAGTTGGAAAATTAGTTTCTAGTTAGAAATTAAATGTTAATCAATTAGTGTTTAATTTATTCTATTCATTTTATTGATGGTTTAAAATTTAAAAGATTATTTTTTTAAGAATCAACTCATGAAATTTAAATATAATTTTTAATTCTTTAAGATTTATATTCAACCCCAAATTTAAAGATATAGCATTATAGTCAAATGATTCACAATTAGGAGAAGTAGTTTTCTATTTAGTTAAAATTCAAGTTGGTTAGCCAACAATTAACATGTTGTTTAAGGAAATACGCCTTCTTATCCAACATGCTATAATTCAACCACATGAAGAACCTTTCTTCCCTCCGCCAACAGATATAGCTTCGACTGAAGGAAGCACGACATGATGATTTCTTCCTCATCCTTCATTTTTTTTTTGAACTCCTTGATCATGTATACTTTGATGCACTTCATTTTTTATCTTAGGTTTTGGGAAGAATTTCGGCTTTTTGAAATATCTTGCAGGTCTTTTGGTGGGAAGAACACTATGCTAAGCTTTGTGGGTCCTTTCGGCTTCTCTTTCTCCCGACTTCCTTCTGGTTCAAGTGCTAAATTTGATGGTGCACTGGTTGTTCTCTTGTTTCTTTGACAATTTTTGGATTTCTCTCCTCTTGTCATTATTCTTCTTAGGAGTTTTTTGATCCTCCCCTGTTTTCAGGGCTGATCTTTTTGCAATTGGCTTCTTAGTCTTGTATCATACTTGAATATGACTTATATTGTATTGCCCTGGTTGGCAAACTACTTCTCCTTCTGAATCTTGGGGACTTGCAAAAAAAATTATTCTCTTCTGCCCCCCTCCAAACATTATGTAATTGTCTTTATTTTAATACAATTTCGTGGCAATGCCACCTTTATCTAGAAAGAAAAAAAATTAGCACGCAAAGGGGGAGTTATAATTTTTAAAAATTGGTGTTAGTTGTAAACTAGTTATGATAAGAAATGAGTTTTATTGGTTTATTTAAACAATTTTATCACTAGTTTGATTGTATTAAAACTAAATTTATTGTGAATTAAATTTATTTTTCGAGAGTTGTGAACTAGAAATCACATTGAAAACCTTTTGGAATAATTATTTAGATTGATAGAGGCAACTATGCTTCAAAATTAACTTATGAAATTTTAATGTCACTGACTTCCTTGAATTAACTTTATATTTGATATCCAATCTTAAATTAGAGTTATCAATCAAGATTAAAATTAATTAGAGTTAAGACTATTGAACCTTGTTGATGTTAAGCTCTCTTATTAATAATTAATAATTAATTATCATCAAAATATAATAATTACATTTGTCTCTAGCATTACTTTATTATTTTAATTTTATCATTTGAATTTTTTTCTTAGTTTTATAGATTTTAAATCTTAGTCTAGTTCATTTTGATTCAATTAGTGTTAGGAAATTGTGTTTAAAATATATATCTTACTTTCCTAAGCTCAGTGTAAGTAATAAAACTCGGAACTTGAATTTCACTAAAGAAGTTAACCCTAGACCAAAATGAGTCTTTCTCTATCTTGTTTCAACATGTTGGGCATTAATGATGGCATCGTAAACATGATGCCATCATATATGCAAAGTATTTCCTTAAAATAAATATAGTTCATGTTGTATGAAATAAAAAATTTAGTAGTTGTGTCAATATTTAGTCAAAAAAATAAGCATGACATCTCCAAAGTCTTTTTCTTTCCTATAGCAACTTCCTTTGCCATTTCCTTTGATCTTGTTTCTCTGATTGTGGGTCTTCCTAACATTTGATTCGAGCCTAAATAAACTATCTTCATTTTTTCCTTTTTCTTATTTTTTATTTTAAAAATAGGGGTGATAATTGTAATGAAATAGCTTGCACAATAGAATATATAATATTTAAATATTATGCAAATACTTGATAATAATTGAGAATAACAAGCCACTTTGAGGGGGGAAACCTCCAAATATCTCTAATGAGAACACAATTCACAATCTAGTGATCAAATAAGACTCACTACCACAAATATATACCCTATTTGTGCCAAAGATATCACCCAAGCCAACCTAGATAACCATATATAAGCCTTAGGTTTACCTAAATAATTAAATAACAATATAATAATGATAATATGACTTAGTTAAGAGTTAGGGTAGTCACATGCCGACTACTCATAACACTATGTATACTCTAATATTAAGGGTATAGCATGTTGCCCTTCTTTAGAGAAGTATTGTCCTCAATGTGAATCACATGTGGATGCTTCTAAATAAACTATTCATCCTCCCATGTGTCATCTTCAATTGGTAAATTATTCCACTGGATAAGATACTCAATGAGTGTTCTAGTCCTTAGCTTCTTTGAGTGTGTTTGACGAATGAACTCTAGTTCTAATATGATTCTTCCATCTTCATCAAGCTCTGGTAATATTGTTTGAGTAGGGATATTATGTCCAATTGCCTTATTCAAACAAGAAACATGAAAAACTAGATGTATCTTTGTTGTCAGTGGTGAATCAAGAGAGTAGGAAACACTACCTATCTTTTGCATGATTTGGTATAGGCCATAATATTTTGGGGAAAACTTGTTATTCTTTGTCTATTGCTTCAATCAAATTTTCATATAAGGTTGCAATCTCAAGAAAACATAATTCCCAACATTAAAAATTATTTCACTATGGTGTTGGTCTGTCTGCCGCTTCATTCAATTTTGTGTCATGAAAGCACTTGTTGTTGACGAAGCATGTGGTCCTCCACAACTTGAACTCTTGGTAATGCCTTCAATGATGATATGGTGGAAGGAGGATGATATCCATATAGTGCCATAAATGGAGACATTTTTGATGAACTATGAAAGGAAGTGCTATGCCACCATTTTGCTAGTTGTTGCTAATCTATCCATCGAGACTGTTTATTTGAAGTTAAATAGCATAGATGTCCTTCCAAAAAATTATTAAAAACCTTAGTTTTTCCATTACATTGAGGGTGGTATGATGAGCTAGTTAAGTACCCGAACATGATACCAAGAGTCTTAATTATTTCCCCTTTGTTTTTTTAACAAACCAAACGTTCAACCATAAATTTTTGAACATCACCTTTTAACCCTTCCTAAAAGAAGTCTTACTTGAATTGATGAGATATTTTAAAAATTCTTGAATGACCACCAAATGGAGACTCATGAAGCTCTGTGAGAATATTTTTTTTGTGAGTGGAATTCTTGTAGAGATACGATCACTCTTTATACCAAAAATCATCTATCCTCCACAAAACTTATTTGAACTATTGGGATCACTCTATAATTGTTGACTGATATTACTTACATAGCAACATCATTTTTCCACTCTTCTTTAGCTTCTGCTACCCAATCTACTTGTAATATTGAAATGACACAAAATAAAGCTTCGACCTTCTCATCCTTCATAGATAGTGCATCTACCACAAAGTTTTCCTCCCCTTTCTTATATACAATCTCAAATTCATATCCTAAAATCTTAGTCTTGCCCATTTTTGTTGCTCTTCAGATGATAATCTTTGTTCCAAATAATATTTTAGCCTATCATGATCTATCTTAACCTTGAAGTGTCTACCCATTAGATAAGGCCTCCATTGTTTTACTACATAAATAATAGCTAGCATTTCCTTCTCATTAATAGGTTTGAGTTGATTATTACCCTTTAATTAAAAAATATCAAAATAGATGGGTTGAATCTCTTCCATGATAACTGCTCCTATAACATTTCTCAAAGCATCACATTCCACAACAAAATCCTTGGTGAATTTTGGAGTGGAAAGCACTGGAGTAGTACACATAGCCTCCTTCAGTCTCTCAAATGTCGCATTAGCGAACTTGTTCTAATGAAAATAATCCTTCTTCAATAAAGATGTGAGGGGTGCTTCTATATGGCCATAATTCTTCACAAATCTTCTATAGTAACTAGTAAATCCAAAGAAACCCCTCAATTTATTAATGGTTTTGGGAACACGTCATTCCATGATAACTTTAATTTTGTTAGGATCCACCTTTACTCCATGAAAAAATATGTGTTCCAATACTCAACTTCTTTGAGACCAAAAACACGCTTGGATAGATTAGCATACATTTAATGATATTTGAAAACTTAAAATGATTTTTTTACATGTTGCAAATGTTCTTGCCATGTCTTTCTATAAATCAATATATCATCAAAGAACACTAATCCAAAATTACTCAAAAATTTATTAATATAGAATTCATCATTTAACTTTGAAATGACGTAGATGGTGCATTGGTAAGACCAAATGGCATAACAAAAAACTCATAATGACCCTCATGAGTCCTAAATTATTTCTTAGAAATATCTTCTTCCTTAATTCAAATTTCGTGATAACTTGATCTAAGATATAACTTTATAAAAAATCACAACTCCATTCAATTCATCTAGAAAATCATCAATGACCGGAATAAGAAACTCATCTTTGATGGTGTACATGTTGAGAACTCTATAGTATGGGCACATGCACCAAGTTTCATCATTTTTATGTACAATCATCATGGGCGAGGGGTAATCACTTTGGCTATGCCTAATAATTTAATCTACCTCTAGCATCTCTTGAACAATCTTTTCAATCTCACTTTTTTATACATATGGGTACTTGTAAGGCATGATGTTGGGTGGATGAATCCATGGCAGTAGTTTTATGGCATGATCATGATCCCTCTTAGGAGGAATTCCTTTAGGAATATCTCCAAAAACCATTGAGTGATGATCTATAATTACTTGTAAATCTAGATGGGTGGGAGAATTTGACTTATATGCTTCTAATGAACATAGTTGGGTCACAAATCCCTCAACTCCTTTCTTAAGAAACTTCTACATTTAATAGGAGCTTACCATTTGTGGGGAATTTACACACAACCCTCTTAGCTCCACTATATTTCCTTCTAATTGAAATATCATGAATAGATCTTGGAAGTTCATCTCAATTATTCCCAAAGTAGTAAGCCATTGTACTCCTAAAATGATATATGTTGCACCCATTGAGATAGAAAACATTGGGATATCAAGATGATAATATCCCATGGATAATTTAATTCTATAAAATTTCCTAGAATAACTAACAATACCACCATATACAATCAAGGCTTGAAACTATAGATTTGGATATATAACAATTTAGACAAGTAGCCAAAATCTTTCTGATGAAATTATGAGTACTAGCCAAGCCTATCAACACCGTTACTCTCTGCTTCTTTAAGAAATCCACTACCTTGAGAGTTGTGGTGCAATAAAACCTGATAGTACATGAAAATAAATGATTGGTTTGGGATATTTTGATTCCTCATTTGACTCCCTATCACCCTCTAATATTGGTTCCTCCTCTTCTTTCTCACTCATACCTTCAATATAAAACAAGTTATTTTCATTGTATTTATATTCTCAACTATTTTTTCTATCACAATTGAAACATAAACCTTTTTCTCACTTCTCATTTTTTTATGGTGTTAATATAGTAGGTTGAGGAAGAGAATGTGTTGAGTATCCCTTCTCTCTCATCCCATTATCCCCTTTCTTTCTAGGAATCAAAATACTTCTCCTCTACCTTGCATGCTAAGATAAAAGACTTAGATATAGAGATAGGACTAAGCATGCATGTACCTCATGTTGAATGTTATCCTTGAGACCACCCAAAATAAATCATTCAAGTTCTCCTCTATAATTGTATCCATCTTAAGGATAGATTTTAGGATTGTTGGATATAATCCTAGAATGATCCTATTTGGTAAAGTTTAGCTAGTTGACCAAAGAATTTTTTTGTTACACTAGTGCTATATTGAAATTATAGCTCCTCTATAAAAACTAACCATGAGATAGTTAGACCCTTTTTATATCAATGAAAACATAGCCATTGATACCAAATGAATTTCTTTGGTTTGAGATATAGGGAAGCCATTGTGACCTTTTTTCCACTTGGTACTTGATGTACATAAAAAAAATCTCCATTTTGTTTATCCATTTTAGTGGATCCTTGTCATCAAACTTGCACATATCCACCTTTGGTATCAAGTTCCTAGATCCTATATGAGTATTAAAATTTGGATCATTATTAGCTGACCTAGATGATTCACCTTGGTTGATTGAGAATCCTTTCTTGGTATATTTATATAATCATTTAACATGCTTCATATGTTTGATATATCTCCTCTTAGGCAATGTATATCTCCTTTTAGACAATCCATATCCCCCCTCATCTCAATCTTCACTGATGAAATGTCTTCCTTAACCTTTCTAATTTCCTCATTGGGATTAATATCCTTAAGTCTTACCTCATCCATATTAGGAGATTTTCCAAGTGTGATAACATTATTTTTTCCTCTTATTGTAGGTTTTGTCATGATGGAAAAAAATCATTTTACAATGAATCACAAAAATAAATGATTTCAAATTTTTAGTATAACTTACTAGGGCCAAAATATCACTTACTAAGAAAAAATATCCAAGAAATTAGTTGATTTGTAGCATTGAGAGCGAAAGTTTTGGAAAACCTAATTTTGCAATAAGTCACTTAATTTTTCTTCAATTCCTTTTTGAAATGTGGATTGTAGATGCTTAAACATGTTCTTAAAAATCCTTTAAAAATAAGACAAATTCACCAAAATATGAGAGATGTGCATTTCAAAAAATGACCTCCCAAATTGAAAAAAATCCTTGCCTTCATGATGCTAAGATCATGCTCTTATTCCACTTGTAATGAAATAACTTGTACAATAGAAGATATAATATGAAATATTCTATAAATTATTTATAATAATTGCTATCCTCGAATTTCGCTTCTCAATTTGTGGGATAACCCCTATGAAACTTCTCCATTTCATAGCCCACATCCTCTAAGAATGCAAATTGAGAAAAAATTTGTTCGGTCTCGTGTGTAGTCTGTCCCCTCAAAAAATTATTTTGATTTGGGTCACCCTTTTTCCTTTTGAAAAAAATGCAAAAGCAGTTTTATGACTTAGCCGATTTTCCCTTTGAGTGCAGTGTCACTATTTTTCAGTGCACTTGCATATTTTGGTTAACTACATCTCACATGTAGTGGAGAAATTATCTACAACTATACTCCTGGTCTCACACGTTTTGTCATAAATGTGTTTTAAATACTAGTTTATTTATTGTTGACCCCATTTTACTTTCATTTTTATCAATATTTCTCTTTGTTTCATCACCATTCTCACACTTCCTGTTTCCTCTTGCTCATTGATGTGATTGTGTTGAGTTCCCGTGCATATTGACAATGGTTTTGCATCACTTGGTTCACCAAGTATGTCATTCTTTTTTCTTTTGACCACTATTTTTCTGAGTTTGTTTATGTTTTTAAATGTGGTTAGGTTGTTTAGGATTTTTATTCTTTTCGACTGTTGTTTAGGTTTTTTATTTTCACCTGTGTTTTGCTACAATCGGTTTTGTTCGAAGTTTTATCTCCAAAAAATGTAACCTATCTTTTTAGACTAGTGTTGTTTGGAGATAAATTTTTGAACAACTTCCTACCTTGAACACCTTGTCATCAAGTGTTGTTTGGGTAAATTTCCCTGCACAACTCTTGTATATAGACATCCATTTCTCACACATGATGTCCCATGCACTTCAGAGAAAATTCTTCGAAGTACATCAAAGAGACTTACCCCTCATGCACTTCAGAGAATTTTCTCCAAAGTGCATATCCTTTTTTTCATCATTGTGACCCTTAAGAGATGCAAATCGAAAGAAAATTCTCTAACTTGCATCTATTTTATTTTGACCTACCCTAAGTGTAGTTCAGAGATTTTTCTCCAAACTACACCTAAAACCATACCATCATGTAGAGGTGGGGAATTTTTCTACCTTTACACCAAAAAAGAAATTTCCATGTAGTTCGGTGAATTTTCTTTGATCTACACCAAACACTTCTAAAATGTAAAAGTGTAGATTTCCTCCACAACTACACGAACCTTGGCACTTGAAAATTTTCTTTGGAAGGTCTTGAAAGTCATTTTTGTAGTCTCTTGCCAAATGATTGATCCATCTCCCAAGAAGAAAAATATGAAGTACAAATACCAAGGAGTGTTAAATCGATGACCTCTATGGAGTCCAATGTGGACAATATCAAAGACACAGAGATTAAGCATGTAGACATGCCAAAATTTTTGGAGAGAGTGAACAAACAACATGTTGCCTTGAGCATGTAAGTTGTTCTTGATATTAGCATCCATTTGGTTTCTTCCTTTCTAGTGTTAGCTTAGAACCCAAAGTTCTTATTGGCAGCAATTGTTAATTTTAATAAGGAAAGTAAGAGCATAATAGATGCAAATGGAAAAGTAGTGATAAGATTGGATGAGGAATTCTTTGATAAGATTTTTATGTGCTCGGACATTGATGATTATGATGATATCACCATGGAGTCAACACAAGATCATTATGACAAGAATATAGAGAAATTCAAAGAAACCATTAACACCTAGTGGCTCAAGACTCCCAGGCCTACAATATCAAGGTGTCCAAAGAACATCTTCTAGAGTGAGTTCATTGAAGAGGTAGGTGATCTGATAACTCTTCCGAGCAAAGTTAAAGGGCTTGCTACATCTAATAATTTTTAAGAATGGATGTATCAATATGTATATGTCATAAGAAGGGCAATAAAAAGATCTTTTGGGGTAAGCAAATTAGAAGCTCAATTTGTGAACAACTCTCAAAAGTGTCAACATTGTTGAAGTTCTATATGACTTCATATTTAGTATATGTTGCTGCCTCCATGAGACATTTTCTTGTCATAAATTCAAGAGGTGATAGAAGAAGCATTCCAGTGTATAAATACTACTCACAACTAACATTGAAAGAAAGCATCAAGCTCTTCAAAAGGGTAAATGATGCCTTCTTTTATAGTTACATTTGCATGTTTGAGAAAGAGCTTAAAAATAAAAGAGTCTTTGATGAAGCTTGGGAACAAGTGAAAATGTTTGGTTGTATATTTTTGTAATTCCCTACTTTCACCTATATTAGGGTTGTTTGTTTCAATGGGAAACCATACATGTTACCAAGGTATTCAAGTGAAAAATTAATACTAATGAAATTATGTAGATAGATAATGGTTATGCGTAGCAAACAAGCAGAAGCTCATAGAGTTGGTTTCAAGTTTTCAGTCACCATTGGTAAATATTCAATATCTACAACTCCAAGAGCCAAATCAATGGAAACTATACTCATTGTTGTCAGGTCAAAACAACACAACAACAGTAAACAAGATATTGCTATTCTGTTTCTCCTGAAAGAGATAGATAACACATGGATACCTAACTCCCAAGGTCTTGGTAATCGGTTCTTGACTGTGCTGACTTCACTCAATGGTTAATGTAACTGTAATGTTCAAGGGGCCTGCTGGTGTTGAGCTTCTGGATTGTTCTAAGATCAAACATAAATTTAAACCTACTTTGACTGGTGGTTTTAAAGAAATAGAAAAAAGATAGATCAAAGCTTGTAAACTAAAGAGAATGTTAATTCATCCAACTTAATCAGACTTGTTACCTTTCAAGGAGTTCCTAACTAAAACTGCAGAACAAAATTAACTTGTGATTAATACACAGTTTCGTTCATTCACAGTGCTAATTTCAACATCAGATTGCAAATCACCATTTAAGCTAAACATAAGATAAAATTTCATTCCTTGAAAGCTTTCCAAATCAAATAATTAACCCAAGATAAATACCATTCTGGAACACAATATGAAGTAGATTTAAATCTAGTTGCTTCTACTATTAGTGAAACAGATAAGCAACATTTACAAATCTGGAAAGATCACCAGTGTATAGAAAACCTGTGTCTTTAGATTATCTCCATCTACACTAAGAAAATCTGGAAGATACATCACCTCCCTCTGCTGAATTTAACTCCTACTCTATTCTACTCTCAAGTTTCTCTACCTTTTAATCCTTAACTAAGAAGACGAAAAGAAGATCCTATTACAAAGAAAAGAGATGTAGTTATGTCTCTTCTATCTTTAAAAAAAATCCTACTATTGAAAATCTATCTCCCTGTGTGTCTCTCTCTGTGTGTATGTTCTACTGAATTTAAAGAGGCCCAAAAAGGTGCCATATACAAACGTGCCAAAAAGAATGTGTCGGCCCCATTTTTAGAGTTTACAAAATATCTTGTTTCAGAAGGGTCGACCCTTAGATCTTTTGGAATAAAGTTCCTGATGCATTAAATGTGCATACCCTGTCCATGTCGGTGAAAGATCGCCCTCGGGAGTGGCCTTCAGATCTTTTGCAACCATCACATTAGCTCGCAGCCCTCGTGTCCAACCTTAAAACCTTCATCAGAACTGCTTTGAATGTTCTGAAGCATTATCATTAATGTCGATCTACCCTTGCCAGTAGACATCATAGCTGTCACTGAGACTCGCGGTCTCTTCCCTTTCGGCTTTCCTCTCGTTCTAGATCTTTCTGCATGTTAACCCCCTTTGGAAACAGTCTCCGACTTCCTGTTAGATCTTTATAGACACACCCTGTTCACCAAACTGATTCATTATCTTGGATCCAAAAGTAGATCCATACCGCTCACATTTTGTTGATTTTCTTCACAAGGGCGGTCACAACAGTCAAACTGCCAACGGTTTGCCCTTAGCTCCATCTGATTGGTTGAACACATACCACGTAAGATTCCCAGATGGTCAAAAGTTATTCAAATAGAATCGCATGTCGGTGAGACACTAGCCGTGTCTCCTTGATGCGATAATACTTCACAATAGTGATCGACATAGCTTACATCTGTCGGCAAGAGGTCACAATGATCCGCAAGAGTTATATCGATATTCAAAACCATCGGCAAGACTATCGCTTTCAGCAAGAGGTCATATTGAAAGCATCTGACAGTAGATACCACTCCAACCAGACCATTGACAAGAGTTTTGGTGATGCGCAACACGAACACACCCATCGGCCAGACAATCGAGTCAGAACAAGGTCTCAACGAGCCTCCATTGGTCACACCGAAGAGCTAAACCATCGGCGAGACTCTATCAGTCGACAGGAGGTCATAGCGAATGTAAACCCTTCGGCCAAGAGTCTTGCCGAAGCCAAATACCCATTCAGCGAGACCACAACCGGTCGGCAGGACATTACACTGAGCACAAATCATTCGGCCATGAGTCTCCCCAATGCTACAATCTTATGAACAACTGTCGGCGAGAGTCCACCGGTCGGCAAGACATTATATTGAAGCCACAACCTTTCGGTGAGACTTCCGTCGGTCGGCGAGACATCTCCCCGAGCTCAAATCCTTTCGGTGAGACTCCACTTGGTTAGCCAGACATCATAGCGAGGCCACAATCTTTCGGCAAGACCTTTGTCGGTCGGGAGGACCTCTCCCCGAATGTAAACCATTCTCCTTGATGCTAGCCTTATGAACAACGGTTGGCGAGACTCCTTCCCAAGCGGAGAGAGATAGAAAACTCTTAGCGACCGAAATGTCTTGGCGACCTTGATGATTTCAAATGAATAAAACACAACAGCTAGTCGGCAAGACTCCCAGCTGGTCTCACCGACTTTATTCCTTCAGGAGTTTTATGCCAGATCTGATTGAGGCATGCTTTCCAACAGACTTCCTTGAGAAATAACATTAGATGCATGATTTAATCCTGCAAAACAATGCCTCCATTAGTCCTCAAAAGTATATAAAATATATCATTTTTTTTATCATTTCACTCAATTTTTAGCAAAAAAGAAATCCAACTCTGGCTGAGGCAGAACCAAAATCTGACAGAACAAAAGACAGACTTAGGAGGAAAACAAAAGAACTCTTAAGACCCAACCAAACAACCAAAGACGATGAAAACAAAAGAAGAAAAGGGGGACCCATTTTGTTCCAAAATAAAATGGGGTGGTTATGTAAGGCATAACAAATGGCGACTAGGCTGGGAAAATGGTTTAACCATTTTGAAGAGACTGAAGGATTCAGTTACCCAAAACTCCTTGTTTATGGACATCACAACTTCAGTTGTGTTAGTTTTAACAACCAAGGTTGAGCTAGAATCTCATATGTAAATCAACACTGGCTACCCCTGAATCTATGTGTGTGCTTGATGGTGCCTCACCCTTCTATAAAGTTTTCCTCATTTTTTGAACAACAATGTGCAAGATTTGAACTACATGAGTTGATTCCCTTTAACTGTTGTGCAATGATATCCTGGGCATTGCTCTACTACTAGTCAGTCATCCATAGACCCAACAGAGATACCTCTAGTTTTCTCACAGCATTGCTCTACTACCAGTCAGGCGTCCATAGCCCCGGTAGAGATACTGGAATCACCCATTCATATTGAGTCTTCCTTTCTTTTAGATAATTCTCTTTTCTTTTCTTTTCTCTTGAAGTTTCAGATATTTCACTCAATTTTTCTCAATATGTCAGATGTCTGACATCGGTTATGGGTTGAAAACTACCATGGACCTCATAATAACATCTTGGGAATCAGATTTTTCACTCAAATCTTACAACACTATCACCCTAGGACAAATGTACCATTACAAAAGGAGATGCTTTTGATGATCTGTGACAGATTCAGTCATAGTTAATGAAGATTGTTTACTTTGCACCTTGTTTTCAGACTTTCCACAACTCTTATTGATAATGGGCATAAAACAACGAATTTAGGACAAAATCATCCAATCAGAAAACCTAAAAATATCTAAACCAACTTCTCTCCTAATAACCAAAGTATACTTCAGATAACAACCCACCATTTGAAGACAGAAAGAACAGAGAAACCCCAAGGAACAAAGCAAAACAGACACAAAACAACAAAGGAAACGAAAAGAAAGGAAGAAAGAACAAACAAACAAACAAACAACAAAACTATTTACAATCAGAACAACAAATTATTTACATATATGTACAGCCCAGCAGAAATACCAAACTTTACGACTCAAAATAATGTTTAAGAAACTGTCCATTGACAGGCAATGGAACAGGTTCTCCCATTAAACTACTCAGTCAGAATGCATTTTCTCCTAGGATTTCAACAATTTGATAGGGACCCAACTAGAGCTTATCAAATTTATGGTGATTGCCCTTCTTTTCATTGGCTTTATCCCATAGCAGCACAAGGTCTGATATTCTGAAAGCCTTGATTTTGGCTCTTTTGTCAAACCAACGTTTGACAACAGCCTAGTGTCTAAAGAATTGCTGCAAGGCGGCATCTCTCTCTCTTCTAGTTTCAACAAACCAGCTAATCTCACTTCAATCCTATCATCACTAGAGTAGAATTTCTGCATAAACTCAAGGATAGGTATTTGCAAGTGAATAGGGAACACAGACTCTTGGCCATACACTAGCTTAAATGGTGAAGTCTTTAAAGTAGCTTTGATCCTAGTTCTATCTGCCCATAACACAAATCTTAGCTGGTATGCCAGTCCCTAGGATTGTTCTCTAACAATTTTTTTATTACCCCTAAGAGATTCTTATTAGTTGATTCTGCATCTCCATTTCCTTGTGGGTAATAATTTTTAGAATATTTAAAAAAAAAATTGTGATCATAAGCCCATGAAATGAACTCAACCGAAGAAAAGGAAGAGCCATTGTCACATACCAATGCGAAGGGTAATCCAAACCTAGTTGTGATGCATTTGGTGAGGAACTTGATTACTACCTCCGTTGTGCTATTCTCGCAAGGTATAGCCTCTGTCCATCTCGTGCAGTAATCCGTGGTAGTCAAAATAAATTTGTGTCCTACAAAATAATTTGGGTTGATTACCCCAATAAAATCCAGTGCCCATTGGACAAATGGCCTTACCTCATAAACAGGCTACAATGGCATGGCTGAATGGTGTTCTTTTGATGCAAAAATTTGACATATGTGACATGTTCTTACATGCTGATGGGAATATTTGAACAAACATGACCAATAATAACTAGATATGAGGATCTGATGTGCTAATGAATATGTCGAACCATGACCTGTGCCATGTTTCCCATGAAATTTGGCAATTGCATTCTTAGCCTCTTGCTGATCAAGGCATCGTAGGTAAACTCCCTCAAAATTATTCTTGTATAAAAATCCTCCTTTAAACATATAATGGGAGCTTTTGATTCTCAACACTCTCGTCTGAGTCATATTCATTCCCTCTGGGCACCGATTATTGAGCATGAAATAGGTGATATCGGCATACCAAGGGTCGTTGGAAAAGTATTGTTGACAAACAATGTTCTTACCAGCATCCGCTATGGATTTAGACAAGCCCAAACCTCAGACAAGTTTCATAGGGCGAATCTCCAGATCAAACTCCTGCAAAATGGCCATCAATTTCCCCCTTCGTTCTCCCAACTCACTCTGCATAAGTAGAGACTTCATGGAAGCATCAGGAACTACAACAATAATTTGACTTCGAAGGATGTAATGCCTGAACTTCTTGACAACTCTAACCAATGCAAAAGCTTATTTTTCAAGAGGTGGGTAATTAATTTCGACATTCTTAAACAGAGAACTCATGAAGGCAATTGGCCTCTCATCTCCCTCCTCTCTTCATTGAGTTAGGATAGCTGCACACGAGTGTTCAGAAGCAAAAGAATAAATATAAAATGGCTTCAAGTAGTCAAGGCTGGTGAGGACTGACACTTCCAAAATGGATTGTTTGACTTGAGAAAAAGCAACCTTTGCCTCGTTACTCCATTCTATTCTAGCATCTTTCTTCATCATTTCGTTCAATGGTTTAACAATTTATGCAAAACCTGTGATAAACTTTCTCACAAAGTTGATCTTTCCAAAGAAAGATCTCATCTCCTTCTTACTTCCTGGCTTGGTTATCTTCAGAATGGACTCAACTCGGTCTGGATCGATCAATATTCCTCTTTCTGAGATTATGTGTGCCAAAAGTTTCCCTTCAGAAACCCTGAACACACACTTTTTAGGATTGAGGGAGACACCATACCGGATACATCTTTCAAGAACTTTAGCCAAGTCTGCAACATGGTTTAGTCTATCTTTAGAGAATACTGTTAGGTCATCCATGTAAACGATGATGCATTTACCAATAAAATCTTTGAACGCTATGTCCTTGGCACGCTGAAAAGTTGCTCCAGTGTTTATCAGACCAAAAGGCATCCTTCTGTAAGCAAATGTTCCCCACTTAGTAGTGAAGGTTGTCTTCATTATGTCTTCATAATTAACAATCACCTGATTGTATTCAGAATAACCATCCAAGAATGATATCATCTCAGACCCATTGACAGTCTACAAGACTTCATCCAATGAAGGGAGTGGGTAGTTGTCCTTTTCTGAAGCTCTATTCAGATTCCTGAAATCTACACATAGCCTGATCTGTCCATTTTTCTTACGAACTAGAACCAAGTTAGCCACCCATGTTGAATGTCACACAAGGAAGATTATTCTTGTAGAAAGCAATTTCTGAACTTCTTTAAAGATCAATGGTTCAATCAGGGCGTTGATAGGACGTTTCTACCAAAATGGTCTAGCTTCAGGCTTCAAAGGAATAGTATGAGTTATCACAGAAGCATCAAATGTTTTTAGATCTTCATACCCCCAAGCTATTGCAGCAATATCCTTCCTCAGTGCCCTCAGTATATCTTTTCTGATTGCTTCAAGGAAAGCTTTCCCTATGTAGACATTTCTTTCCAGGCTAGAATCAGCTAGGTTAACAGTTTCATATTCACCTCCTTTATCTTCGGCTGATATCTTCTCCCGAGCCCTTGGGTCTGAATCCAAAGTTCTTTCTAAGGCCACCATTCCCTTGGGAATGCTATTAACTTTGAAATTGAGGACCCCCTCTATATCGCGGTCTTTGGGGTTTTAGTCTCCTTGATCCCTATCGGACTCATCGATGATCTATCCTTCAAAAACATTTGAGCTTGCTAGAAAAGCAAGGATATGTCGATCATCATCGAAGACTTGAAAGTTCTTAACATTATCAGGAATAGCCAGGGTGGATATGAATTCTACTAAGAATCTCTTAAGCTTGGAGCCTTGCATGGGTTCCAGGGTACTTGCAGCAACAACTAATAAATCAACTATTTGATTCTCTTCTCTAGGGATTAAACTAATCCCAAAAGCATCAAAGTATTCAATCAGGTTCCATACCCAATTTCTATAAGCTGCTAGCCTTTTATTGTGACATGTGTATTGGCTGCACACTTGCTTGATAATTACTTTTGAATCTCCTTTAACCATCAAGGCAGTAACTTTCTACTTATGTGCCAACATTAGTCCCCGAGCTAAAGCTTCATATTCTGCTATGTTGCTAGTGCATCTAAACTGCAACCTGTAAGAAGCAAAGAAAGTTTTCCCTTTCGGGCTGGTTAATTCAATCCCAACACCACACCATGTCTTAGATTTGGATCCATCAAATGTGAGGGTCCACAGCTGATCATGAGCTGGGGTTGATCCCTTTGAGTTTATTGTGGGTGTTTGGATAAGATGAGCCATAGGTGGGGCTACTTTATCTTTTGCATCAAATATTGGGAAGGGGTGTTCAATAGGTTCCTCAGATGAAATTTCCAATTCCTGCTCAGATATATCATGTAATTCATGGCTATCCTTTTGACAGTCACTTGTATCTTTGATTAATCCCTTGGGTTTTGGTATACTTGTGAGTGTAGGGGTATCAAACAAACCTTGGGGTTGTTCATCGTAACTATGTTGGTCCGGTATTATGACCGAGGTAAGTTCAATTTGAGGGACTCCATTTGAAGGTATATTATCCTTGGTTAACATTATTACATTTTTGGCTTCAAATGAGAAGTGATCTGAAACGGTCTCAAGGTGACTTAGGCTAGTTCCCTCAGTTTGGGAAACATGATTTAAAATACTGATGCAGGGTTGGCAGGTTAATTCCGAATGATTTTGGTAGTGCACCCTGCACCAATTAGGAAGTAGAAGACTCTGCAAATTGATATATTCCCCCAAGACTAGCTGATCATGTTGTAGCTTCCTAATCAATGCCTGTTGATTTTCATTAATCATGGGATCAGGGAACTTTTGTATTGACAAATCTTTAGAATCAAGAACCGAAAAGGTCAAAATTTCCTCTCTTTTATAAACCCCTATATCTATTTCAAAATAAGCTACCTCATTGGGACAATCATACTCAGTGATGATATGTTTGAGGTGAGGTTCACTTTGAATCCTAATCTACATAGGAACTCCCCTCCATGGTAGCCACATATGTGAAAAGTCAAGGGAGAGATATCCCCTTATACTTTTCATCAAATCTCTGCTCAACAACATACCATAGGTCTCGGGAATGTCTGCTACTTGAATATCTATATTGGTTTGAATCCTAGGGTCAAACCCTACTTGCACATGAATATTTCTCAATTCTCCAGCTACATTAACCTCTGTTTTATCAAGTTGGATGACCTTCTTGTTTGTTTGGATAGGGTTCAATCCCAATTTCTTGCATATAGAAAATGGCATAACATTTCCAGAAGCTCATGAATCTAGCAAACAATTATGTAGATTCTTCCCACAGATCCTCAAACTTAAAAGAAACGGTGGGGTACCTACCTTGCTTCTGTACAAAACTGCGTTCATGTCTGCAGCGGGTGCCACCTTGGTTTTCCCTTTTGATTTATCAGCTTCTTCCAAAACTTTGAGCACTATTTCTCGTTGAGCAGGGCACCACTTTAGGATGTCAAAGTATGATAGAGAGGTTTTTTGTTTCTGCATCTTATAAACAATATCAAATTCTATGTTATAGCTTGCATTACATTTGACAACACCAGGTGAATTACCTTTGTTATGGAAGTCAGGTGGACCTTTTGGTGGAGGAGAGTTATTATCAACACTTTGATTTGGAGGCACCAAGTGATTAGGTGGTGCTGATGTAGTGAACAGACCCTTATTCTGATTTCTTAGGAAGTGTCCTTCCTTTGTCTGAAAGGCTTGGACATCATACACATCTTCCTCTAGTTCATTCTCATTTTGTATTGGGAATGAAGGTTCTTCCTCAAAGAGGTCATAAGTCATTGTTGTATCCACCGAGCACCTTCTTTATTTGAATTCTCTTAGAACGTTTGGGCATCTACCTATGCCATCTTCATGACTTTCTCTATTTTAGGGTAGTTTACCTCGGAATAGGTTGCGGTATCATGCAGCCTATACCAATTAGTCATAAAATTAAGGTCAACCACATTTGTAGTATGTGACCTGTCCTCATTAGCTTGATAACTATGAGAAACTCCACCGTTATTTGGCCATGTATTCCATTGTCGATTGTTATTTGGTCTCTGGTTATATCCTCTATTTTGGTTTTGATAGCCTTGGTTAGGGGAGTTTTGGCCTTCATAGTTTATCTGGCCGTGATTGTAGTTGTTCAGGTAATTACCCTGATTGTTATTGCTCTAATTAGGATAATTACCTTGGGTTTGAGAGGGGTTCAATCTAAGTTGAGCCATGTCATTTGTGACTTGAGAGAGAGTTTTCTTTAAGGTCTCCACCTCATTTGTGAGTTGAACTATCTTTTCACTTTCAACACTCTTAGCAACCGGTGGATGACCGACATGATTCAGTGTTCCAGCTGGGTTGTGATGACCATGTGGGTTGTGATGAGCCTGTGATTGTTGAAAGAAGTCAGGAGCTCCATTGGCAAAGAATGGAATAGGAGGTTGAGTTTGCAACTCAAACATAGGTCCATAATGGGAAGGAGACATCCCTGGGACAGTATTGAATAAAGGGGTTGGGCTAGACATCTGATACCCCATTGAAGGAAATCCTCCTCCCAAACTTCCTTGTTGGGAGCTAATTTGTTGTTGCAGCTTGATGGCTAGATGATAAACTTTAGACAGGGAATCAATATCTTCTAGCTGATAAGTCCTTTGTAGGAATAATCCAAGCAAAGGGTCTATAACTCTAAAGTATGCTTGAATGGCACTATTCTCACCAACTAGATAGGGGTACTACAGTCTCCTATACATTCATTGAAACCTAGTATTAAACAAGAGCAAAGATTCACATGGTTCCTTCCTAATGGTAGCAAATTGGTGGAACAAAATGGCTAGATCCACATAAACTCTTAACTGATTGATTAAAGCATTCTCCAGGTCTGTCCAACTCATAATAGAACCTTGTGGAAGATTTAGATACTAGTTGTATGCCATATCCCCTAAAGAATAAGGGAACAACCTACAAACTACATCATGGTGAGCTATCTAGGCTCTGGTACAAGCATCAGTAAAAGCTTGTATGTGCTCTTCAACACTCCTTGATTCGCCATGAATGTATTTGGGACAAAAATTTCTTAGGATTCTTAGGCATATCATGAAAGCCTCTAGGAATAGTCCTTAATGGAGAGGGATTATTCTGAAAAAATGCCATTGGTGGTGGTGGTGGTGGTTGAGCCAGCTGTTGGATGGGTTGAACCAACTGTAATGGCAATTGAGATGGATTCAGTGGTCAATTGACAGGTATCCACGAAGGTATTGGTGAAAAGCCAGGTGGAGTGAGGGGAGCTGGCAAGGGTGGTATGATGGTTGCCCCAGTCTTGTGAATCTTGTGTCTTATTGGGGTCTTGAGTTCTATCAAAGGTGGTGGGTTTTCAGCTGATCGAAGAACTCTATGGGACCTTTTTGGTGAGAAAAACCCAATATTATCTAGCTTGTTCTTCTAGGCCCTCCTTCTAGCGCCAAAATATGTTGTCGGGTCAAAACAACACAACAATAGTAAACAAGATATTGCTATTATGTGTCTCCTGAAAGAGAAAGATAACACATGGATACCTAACTCCCAAGGTCTTGGTAATCAATTCTTGACTGTGCTGACTTCACTCAATGGTCAATGTAACTGTAATGTTCAAGGGGCCTGCTGGTGTTGAGCTTCTGGATTGTTCTAAGATCAAACATAAATTTAAACCTACTTTGACTGGTGGTTTTAAAGAAATAGAAAAAAGATAGATCAAATCTTGTAAACTGAAGAGAATGTTAATTCATCCAACTTAATCAGACTTGTTACCTTTCAAGGAATTCCTAACTAAAACTGCAGAACAAAATTAACTTGTGATTAATACACAATTTCGTTCATTCACAGTGCTAATTTCAACAACAAATTGCAAATCACCATTTAAGCTAAACATAAGATAAAATTTCATTCCTTGAAAGCTTTCCAAATCAAATAATTAACCCAAGATAAATACCATTCTGGAACATAATATGAAGTAGATTTAAATCTAGTTGCTTCTACTGTTAGTGAAACAGATAAGCAACATTTACAAATCTGGCAAGATCACCAGTGTACAGAAAACCTGTTTCTTCAGATTATCTCCATCTACACTAAGAAAATCTAGAAGATACATCACCTCCCTTTGCTGAATTTAACTCCTACTCTATTCTACTCTCAAGTTTCTCTACCTTCTAATCCTTAACTAAGAAGATGAAAATAAGATCCTATTACAAAGAAAAGAGATGCAGTTATGTCTCTTCTATCTTTCAGAAAATTCCTACTGTTGAAAATCTATCTCCCTGTGTGTCTCTCTACTGTATGTTCTATTGAATTTAAAGAGGCTCAAAAAGGTGCCATATACAAACGCGCCAAAAAGAATGTGTCGGCCCCCATTTTTAGGGTTTACAAAATATCCCGTTTCAGAAGGGTCGGCCCTCAGATCTTTTGGAATAAAGTTCCTGATGCATTAAATGTGCATACCCTATCCATGTTGGTGAAAGATCACCCTCAGGAGTGGCCTTCAGGTCTTTTGCAACCATCGCATTAGCTCGCAACCCTCGTGTCCAACCTCGAAACCTTCATCAGAGCTACTTTGAATGTTCTAAAGCATTATCATTAATGTCGATCTACCCTTGCCAGTAGACATCACAACTGTCACTGAGACTCACAGTATCTTCCCTTTCGGCTTTCCTCTCATTCCAGATCTTTCTGCATGTTAACCCCCTTTGGAAATAGTCTTCGACTTCTTGTTAGATCTTTATAGATGACACCCCTGTTCACCAAACCGATTCATTATCCTGGATTCGAAAGCAGATCTATACTGCTCACATTTTGTTGATTTTCTTCATAGGGGTGGTCACAACAGTCAAACTTCTAAGGGTTCGCCCTTAGCTCCATTTGATTGGTTGAACACATACCATGTAAGATTCCCAAACAGTCAAAAGTTATTCAAATAGAATCGCATGTCGGTGAGACACTAACTGTGTCTCCCCGATGTGATAATACTTCATAGCAGCGATCGACATAGCTTACATCTATTGGCAAGAGGTCAGAACGATTCTCAAGAGTTATATCAATATTCAAAAACATTGGCAAGACTATCACTTTCGGCAAGAGGTCATACCAAAAGCATCTGACAGTAGATACCACTCCAACCAGGCCATCGACAAGAGTTTTGGTGATGCTCAGCACGAACACACCCATCAACCAGATAATCGAGTCAGAACAAGGTCCCAGTGAGTCTCCATCGGTCACACCAAAGAGCTAAACCATCGGTGAGACTCTATCAGTAGGCGGGAGGTCATAGCGAACGTAAACCCTTCGGCCAAGAGTCTTGCCGAAGCCAAATACCCATTTGGTGAGACCACAACCAGTCGATAGGACATTACACCGAGCACAAATCATTCGGCCATGAGTCTCCCTGATGCTACAATCTTATGAACAACTGTTGGTGAGAGTCCACCAGTCAGCAAGACATTATACCAAAGCCACAACCTTTCGACGAGACTTCTGTCGGTCGGTGAGACATCTCCCCGAGCTCAAATCCTTTCGGCGAGACTCCACTTGGTCGGCCAGACATCATAGCGAGACCACAACCTTTCGGCGAGACCTCCGTCAGTTGGGAGGACCTCTCCCTGAATGTAAACCATTCTCCCCGATGCTAGCCTTATGAACAAAGGTTGGCAAGACTCCTTCCCAAGTGGAGAGAGATAGAAAACTCTCAGCGACCGAAATGTCTTAGTGACCTTGAGGATTTCAAATGAATAAAACACAACAGCTAGTCGGCAAGACTTCCAGCTGGTCTCACCGACTTTATTCCTTCAGGAGTTTTATGCCAAATCTGATTGAGGCATGCTTTCCAACAGACTTCCTTGAGAAATAACATCAGATGCATGATTTAATCCTACAAAACAATGCCTCCATTAGTCCTCAAAAGCATATAAAATATATCATTTTTTTATCATTTCACTCAATTTTTAGCAAAAAAGAAATCCAACTCTGGCTGAGGCAGAACCAAAATCTGATAGAACAAAAGACAGACTTAGGAGGAAAACAAAAGAACTCCTAAGACCCAACCAAACAACCAAAGACGATGAAAACAAAAGAAGAAAAGGGGGACCCATTTTGTTCCAAAATAAAATGGGGTGGTTATGCAAGGTATAACACTCATGTTCACAAGATTGAAGATATATGGGATGAATACAAAATGATGAAGATGTAAGGAAGTTAGACTTTAATAGGCTTACCTTAGAATATATTATGAACTTTGAGCTTGCTTATATTCCTAATGAAATGCAGGAAGAATATGATATAGTAGATTCTACATATGTGGGAAATAAATTTTCTAACACTCTTCTTCCACAAATTCAATGGTCATAGAAGGAGATGAATTCAATAAGAGAAAGGTTTCAACATATTCTTGCTAACACTGATATTTGGTTGGAGAAGAAAGGAATTAAGTCAAGAAATTTTTCAAAATAGGATCAGAAGAAGAGTATACTAAAGAACCTTATGATAAAATGGTAGAATTGAGAATGAAGAATAAAGAGGATACTCCTAGTACTAGAAAGAAGCCAAAATTTGTCTTCAAGATCAAAGGGTCTAAAGACAAAAGGAAAGAAAAAGAGGGAACATCTACTCATGAAGATGTAGAAGAAGAAGAAATTGAGACTGAAGAGTTACAAGAATCTCCTGATACTTCTCAATTGGAGTCAACACAAGAAGAACCTCCCTCCTCTTCTCCTATAATTTCTATAGTTCAAATTCCTACTCCTCCTATTGCTTCAAGTGCACAACCTTTACCTACTATTCCTATTGTTTTTGCTATACCCACTATATCAATACATTTTATTCATTCATCCCCTTCCTCACCCACCAATGAATCATTGTTCGAAAGCCCTCATAGTAACACAGAGAATGTGTTTGGATCACTTTCCTCTTTGCCTAGTTTATCTGATGTATCCTCACCTATGCTTGATACATTCACACAATCAAACTTTGATAAGTTCATATTTGCATCTAAAGTGTCAAGTGTGGAGATTCCTACTATAGTGTTAACTAAAACCCCACCAATTTTGACCACCACTATCATTTCATCTAATATCCCATCTTCTTCACAAGCCATAGGACCAACCCTATCATCACAAACCTTGGTGACATAAACAAAAGAGGGTTCTTTCATCCTTCCTACGTGGATGATATCACAAAAACCAAAGAGAAAGAAATAAGCCATCTCCCCAAATGACTTTGACTTCGGCCAACTTGTTCTAGTAAATCCCAAGATAGCTAAGAAGGACAAAACACTTTCAAGGGTGCTTGTTGATAAATTAGGAAACAAGTATGTTGAAGTGGTAGTGCCACCACCAGATAAAGTTACTGAATAAATCCAAGGTACTAATTATGTTATCTCAAGGATTGAACTTGGAAAAAAGACACAAAATTGCTAAGGAGGACCTACAAGCAGCATTGGCTACTTTGATCAAGAGATATGATAGAGATAAGGCTATCAAAGATCAACTTAAGCTTAAGGTGGAACAACTTACTTTTGTGCTATTAAGGATAAATCAATCTTCTAAATTAGTTGAACCTATTATAGCATGTGTTGATGATGGTGCAATTTAGAAGGCTGAAAGGATTGAGGCACAAGGGCGAGCTATGAATGCATGGATAGAAAGATAAATTTCACAAGGAACTCAACTTTTAAAGTCTTCCATCGAATTGTTTAAAAATATGAATGATGTCAAGATAGAGCTGAATCAAACACTTGACATGTTATCACAAAATTTGTAGCTGGTGGAAAAGGACCTTGAGAATTGGATAAAGCTGAAAGACTTCAAGTTGGAAGTGTTAGTTGAGAATGGGGTGATCCCCACAAGGAATGTATATTGAGTACCGAGAAGTAATGAAGCATAAGAGAGATCCTCAAGGAATTGATAAAATATCTGCAGGAAACCCAAGATAGAAGCATTGATAAAGGATTAGACATCACTATCAAGATAGGTGAGCTTCCATGTTAGATACTTGATGACAATAAGAAAACTCTTCTTGTGGATACACTTGTTCAAGAATTTACTATAGTAATTCATAGTGAGATAGAATCAAAACTTTCTCACTATCTTCTATTGATAAATTAGTGGACTTCCAAGTAATTCTAGACAAGTTGTTGATAATTTTGGACAAGCACATAAAGGTACAAGTCAACATAGAGGACTCTATCACACAAGTTTTAGCCATCTCTAGTTACACACCAGGGGCAAACGACACTGAAGCTCAAGTGGCTTTGAAAAGATATGAAGACTTTTTGGAGAAAAAAAAACAAGAAGATAATGTTTCTACAAACACTTAGTTTATTTTCCAATTTTTTCATTATGTAGTTTGTAATTTGTAAATGACATTTTACATATCTTTTTGTAATATGCAATTATATGTAAAAGGAGTACAATCCTAAATCAAATTGGACTCTACCCTTGAATAATTCAAAGTAGTTGTAGAAATTTCCTATTTTTTCTCATAGCTTCTCTCTATAAATAAGAGGGGGCTCTTTTGTAATTATCATCTTTTAGCTATTGAAGTGAAATGTTGCCGCATTGAGGAGTACATTGAAACTTTGTGTTCACAAGCGTAAATCATATTCAAGCAATATAAGGAAAGAAAGTTGACATTTAATATTTGTCCTGAATCAAGCTTGTGGTGCATTGGAATTGTTCTTAAGTATTTTCTATTACATTCTCTTATGTATGTAATTTTTTTTTAGACTACAAGAATCGGTTGGGTATTCGCCCCCCTATAAACTGTAGTGCGCATGGTAAATTTATTTTTCACATGATCAGTGACCCTGGTGCAACACACCCTCTAATACCACAGGGATGGTGAGGAGACTAGACCTCATGACCTCTTGCTTGCAACAGGATGCTGAGCTAGACCCAGCACCCCATCTTATGTACATGTAATTGAATCAAGGCGTGGAATCAAATATTCTAACAGGCATTCTAAATCTGATTTTGCAGTCTTTGAGTTGCAATAAAATATTTGAAGTTGTGTTTATGTTTGTGATTGGAAAGTAACTTGAAGACTTTGGGCTGCAAGTTATTGTTTATGATTGTTTGATCTTATCTTAGCATACAGTGAAGACTTTGTTCTGCATCATATTTCGTATCTTTTCTTTTTTCTAATTGACAAAAGAAGCAACAACTGACTCTATACTTTTGTGGGTTTCTTGATGTTAACACTTTCTGGTATCGTTTCAGCCACTCTTTCATTTAACTAAATTGAGTATCAGTTATTATTGCTCTAATTAGTAGTTTGTGGTTCATTACATATTGTAAGCATCACGTGATTGTTATTGTAAGTTTGTAAGAGAAGATCTATTCTAAAATAAGAGAATTAGATGATATTGAAGCACCCTATGTATAGTTTTAATATAAATAAGCTTAGTGAATTACTGGTTGATTATAGTTAGCAATAAGAAGGGAGCCTCCCCTTTTTGAGAGGAGAGATTTAATCTCATCATACTGTAGTTGATATAACCATTTTGTCCTTAGTTAATTGATAATAAAATATTCACCCAACATAATAACTAAGAATAAAAATCCACTTCAATGGGGAAAACCTCCAAATATCTCCAATGATAACACAATTCACAATTTGATGACCATATAAGACCCATTACCTCTTATATATAGCCTACTTATGCCTAGGATATCACCTAGGCCAACCTAGATAACCCTATATAAGACCTAGGTTGACCTAAATAACTAAATAAAAATGTAATAATGATAATATGACTTAATTAAGAGTTAAGATGGCCATAATCTAGCTACTCATAATCCTATGTATACTCTAATATTAAGGGTGTAGCAATAATATATTAGGGTCCACTTGGGGCCTAGTGTAAGGGCCAACCCTGGCATCCACATTAACTTGAAGTGAATTTTTAGTAATTTCTTCCACCTTTTTTCTTTTGTTTTTGAAGATATATTGTCCTTCTTTATCTCCTCTCCCCTAGCTTATGAGATTTCCAACAACTCCTCTCTATTTTCTTGAAACAATTTCTTGGCAAGCATTCTATCTAGGGGACTCAAAGACTCAATGTGTATTATACTTCCTTCCACCCTTTGCAAATATTTTGGGAAAGAATCACCCTCCACATTAGGGGATGATTTGAGAGAATTAAAAAGGCTTATGATATCCTTCTAGAAAGGATATTGTTCCATTTTTTTGAGCTAAAATTGCCCATGCATATCTTTCAAGGGCTAACTTCCTAAGAATCCCCTGTAGCAAGAGTAAGGTTAGACAAGTCCTTCCCCTCATGAATTTTATTGTTTTATTTTTTTGGTCTAGTATAATTTCAAAACAAACATTGATTCATCAAGTATCCAAACTACAAATAGTTTTGGCAATAAAATCTTGAGTTTTCATAAAGAATATTTTGAGTCCATTTCCCAAATTTGGATTGTAGAGTGATTGATTTTGGAAGGGACCTATTCACCTGTACAATGATAAAGACCCTAGAAAATACTAGATGATATTTTTTTTTACTTTTTCCACAACAAGGTATTTCCCAAAATCATGAGCAATACCCATGAACACTTGCTCATCTTATAATTCAAGAGGTAAACTTATGGTGCAGGGTCACTAGGACCTCATAAGCAAATCTTTATGCCATTTTTGGTTTTTGGGATATTGGTGTGTTTTGGTGATTAATAAATTCATTTATGGCTATTTGGTATATGTTGATCCATTTTTGAAGTGTTAGAGACTCGTTGGGATAAAAATACAAAAAATGCGAAATATTGCAAACAATTGTCATGCAATTTTTAACAAGTTGTCAAAAAATCAAGTAAATGTTACATGCAATCAAGAAAATGGTTCCTAGCCAATTTTTATTGGTTGGTGATGTAAAAGAGACCCAAAAAAAGGTCGAATGCAGCAGTTGGAAATGTTTTTTTTGAGTTTTGGTAATGAAAAATCAATCTTTTCCTGTGACTTTGAAGGTTGTAGCTTGTTTTGTCTCTTTGTACGGCCTGCATGGATTATGTATTGGTTGGAAATTAGTTTTATAGTGTATTATTGTGAATCTACTACATTTTTCTTCTTGTTGCATCCATTTTCATTGGGTATTGAGCTAGTTATTGCATTTTTACTAAAACATGCTAAAACCCTAGCTAGGGTAACCTAAGAGGAGAATAAAAGATGCAGCTTGGTTTTCCCACTGTGTAAACCCACCAAAATGGATGGAAAAACTTGTACTTATGTATTCTACCATATTCCAAGTTTGCAAGAGTTGGATTGGAGGTTTGCACGTGTTGTAGATGGACAGTAGGTCTGAAATTTGTATGTTTCAGATTGTGAAGTAGTATAGCAAGGAAGAATCTATCTATTAGGTTTTGATTCTTGAGTGTGGATCATTGTTAGAGATGAAGAATGTAGTGAGGGGTTTTTTTAGACCATTGGGAGAAAATTTATAACTTTCTCTTGAATTGGGTGAGTGTTTAGGTAGGAAAACATGTTTTGGGGCAACAATGATAGGTTGGTGGAATGTGATACTTCCAAGTCCGAGTCTTAAGACTTTAAGAACCCTGTTCTTGTGTTGGATTAAGCATAAAAAAATATCAATTAGTTCCTTGTATGCTGTTCCTTTTTTTGTTGTGGTGATTTAGTAGTTGCATTGTTGAGCACAAGCTATAGTTAAGGTGTCAACATTGGGTAATGGTACATGGAGTGAACTAGTGTGTCAAAAGCTATTGAAAGCTTACTGTCCCATTGTTTTATGTTGTTCCACCCTTCCTAATGTGTTTCCAATCACTAGTACAATAGTTCAAATGGTCAATAGGGACAAAGGGTGTGTAGAGGGCTTATGCCTTGGTTTCAATGAAATCCTTATAGGAAGTGGGTTAGGATAGTCAAGTTTTGTTGAACCTTGTCCTTCCTCTGCATCAAATTGGTATTAGAGCAAGGAAGATCAATAAAAGGTGATAAATAAGTTGATTGGAAGTCAAGCTAAGATGACACCTAATTAGAGAGGTGAAAGATGCTCTTGCCCCAAAATTGAAAGCCATAAAGGACAAACTTGATGCAAGACTCACATTAGTTGAGACCAACTAGAGAAGAGGAGTGGTCACAAGGGATTTGAGTGACCAAGAAGAAGAATAAGAAGTGGGAGAAGAAGAAGAATAGGAAGAAAAAAGAGATGTTGAAGAGAAGAGGTTGGAGAGATTGCTAAGGTAGTTAAGAATGATGGTTCCAAGGTAAACGTAGAACTTCCCATATATTCAGGGAGTTTGAATGGAGAACTCCTAGATTAGATAGGAGAATTAGATAAGTATTTTGAGTTTGAAGAAATACCTAAGGGGCATCAAGTTAAATTGGCAAGAACAAAACTAAGAGGACATGTATCCCTATGGTGGGATTATGTACAAGAAGAGAGGAGAAAGAAAGGAAAAGAAAAAAATACATCTTGGGATAGAATGGTTGCAAAATTGAAAGGTAAATTCTTACCTACTGATTATGCCATTCAACTATATAGAAGGTTGTAAAATTTGAAGTAAAAGGACATGGATGTGAAGACCTAAACAGAAGAGTTATACAGACTAAGCATTAGGTCTGGACACATGGAAGAAGATGTTGACAAAGTTGCAAGGTATTTGAATGGGCTAAGGTCTAGCCTACAAGATGAACTAAGTCTCACAAGTCCAAGAATAGTAGAAGAGTGCTATCAGTTGGCCATAAAGGCTAAAGACAAGTTGAAAAGGAGACAAGAATGTAAGGAAAGCTAGATGCGGAAGCAACTCTCGTAACGTTAAAACCTCAAGGAAGAATGCAGAGATACCTTTTAAATTTTATAATTCCAGTCCAATTAAGATGCACTTGAAACATATAACAAAACAAAGAATTAGACATACACATATGAACACCAAATTTACGTGGGAAAACCCTTACGGGAGAAAAACCAACCACACCAAGAGAAGTCACTTTGTATTACAATACTAAAGATTACATACAAAGATCTAACTTATCTTTCTGATGTTAGTTTACAACAACATTCACCATGAACAACCTTGTTACAGAACATTCACGTTATAGTCTTCACATAATAGAATTCATCCACTGATCATACAATCACATAGCAATCCGTCGATCCATTGAACTCATCACAATCTGCAATCACTGAGTATATCCATGTCGCCCCTGTCTGTCGAGCTTCCTCTCAGTAACGGCCGCAATAGTCCAAGTGCTAGCGGTTCCCATTCGGATCCTCTGATTGGTTGATGACTCACCATGTAGGATGGTCTTCTCTCGGTCAAAGCGATCAACCTGTGTTGGCATGTCGGTGAGACACAAGTGTCTCCCCAATGCTCAAAGGCTTCATTTTTGATATCGGCGTAGGTTCCAATAGTCTGCAAGATGATATAGCGAATGCCACGAGTCATACCGAATCCACTGACATTCATTTCATTCCTATCAACAAGAGTTTCCTCATTGGAAAGACTCATATCACTGTTCACAAGTCACACCGACCTCAACATTTCCATCGGCAAGACTTACTGCTCGCCAAAGAGGTTACACCGAGACTTCTTATGTTACATCGAAGCATCCAACAGTCAGCAAGACATACTGCTATTGCCAAGACATCACAACGAATGCTTCATGCCACCTTGAGGACCATTTACTATCGGCGAGACTCTCCATCAGTCGCTAAGACTTCATACCGAAGTCTTTGTATCACCGCGAAGACTCCAAGTGTATCCCCGTCAGCAAGACCTTCATCAGTCATTGAGACTTCATACCAAAGCCTCCACCTTCGGTGAGACTTCACTTAGTCACTGAGAGTTCTTCTCAAGACCTTTGTGTTACCCCGAGTGAATACTGTTGGTGAGATATTCCTATCGGTAAGACTTCTTACCGAACACCCAAGACTCTCCCCGAAGGATTCAATAGAAAATGCTGTCGGCAAGACTTTAGCTATCGCTGGGAATTCACACCAAAGTAAGCCTTTTAGCCAAGGGTCTCCCTGATAAATGATATGAATGTCCTGTCAGCTAGGGATCTCCACTCGGCATAGGATTACAACAAGAGTCACAAGTCACAACGATAAGCTCCTTCGGCATGACTTAAACATTATCTCAGCGACCTATACAAACCACAAGATCCAAAGTTGCTAGTCAGCCAGACCCAAAGCATGTCACACCGACTTGCCTCTCTTAGAGGTTTCAGCCTATGGGATTGAGGCATATATTTCCAACAATCTCCCACTTGACAAAGATCACACAGGCACCTCCAGAGCATAATGAAACTACTAAAAATCATGGGCACTAAGGCCCATTGAATTGACACACCACCTGAACTTGTTTGTGCTCACTGGCTTCGTCAATGCATTTGCAACATTCTCCAGAGAATCAAATTTTTCCAAACTGACCTTTCCATCCTCCACCATATCTTGTACAAAGTGGTACTGTACATCTATATGTTTCATCCTCGTATGGAAAGTAGGATTCTTTTCCAGACAAATTGCACTTTGATTGCCACAAAAAATAGTTATTTGCCCTGCATAAAAACCAATGTTAGAACACAAACGTTTTAACCAAACTGCTTCTTTACAAGCATGTGTAGCTGCCATGTATTCAACCTCTGTAGTGGACAAAGCAACTACAACCTACCGCTTACTCATCCAACTCACTGCACCACCATTCAACATGAAAGTATATCCACTGGTGGATCTTCTGCTGTCAATGTCCCCTGCCTAATCAGAATCCACATATCCTCAAATGCTGAGAGTCTTCTGTGATTCAACCAAGTTCCCATGGTAACACAACATATTCTGAAGTGCCTTTCAAATATTTGAAAACTCTTTTCACAGCATCCCAATGTGTCCTTCCAGGATTAGCCATAAACCGACTAAGAACTGCCACTGCTTGGGAAATGTCTGGCCTTATACAGACCATTGCATACATAAGACTGCCAACCACACTAGCATAGGGTACACTGGTCATGTCCTCCATCTCAGTAGGAGATTTTGGACAGTCTTCAACATATAGCTTCGTTTCCTGCAAGACTGGAACAACTAGTTGCTTGCAATCATTCATGCAAACTCTCTCTAGAACAGTCTTGATATACTTACTCTGACTAAGCCAAAGTTTTCTACTATTCCGTCCCTGGTTATCTCCATCCCCAAAATATACCTTGTTGCACCAAGATCTTTCATTTGAACTTAGCGATAATTGAGACTGAAGATCAGAAATCATCAACTTACTATTGCCTATGAACAACATATCATCAACATAGAGAGCAATAATGAGAACTTGATCATTTTCAGTTTTGTAATAGACAATGATAAGATTTTGATCTTACAAATCCCAAAGACAATACAAAAGTATCAAATTTGGTAGCACATTCTAGGTGACTGCTTTAACCCATACAAAGACTTTTTTAACTTGCAAACCAGTTTTTCTTTACCTTTCTCCACAAAGTGCTCAGACTGGGACATGTAAATCTCTTCTTCAAGATCACCATGAAGAAATGCTATCTTCACATCCATCTGTTCGACCTCTAATTCATACGCTGCTGCAAGTGACAAAAGAAATCTGATAGATGTCAGCTTAGCTACAGGAGAAAAAATTTCTCCATAATCAATTCCTCTACCTGGGAATAACCTTTCGCAACCAACCTTGCCTTATATTTTTCCACACTGCCATCTAGACCAATCTTCTTTTTAAATACCCATTTTCAGCCAACAACTTTTATGCCTTTAGGCAAGGGCACCAAACTCCAAGTGTCATTCTTTTCTAATGATGCCATTTCTTCATTCATGGCTTCCAACCAAGAGTCTGAATCAGACATTCTAAATACCTCTTTCACAGTCCTAGGCTCATCAGTGCTAGAAATTAAAGCATAGGCACAAGTAGAATCTATCAAAGAAAACCCACACCTATCAGGTTGCTTTCTTTCACGATTTGACCTCCTCAATTGTTGAGGTTGAGGTTCTTCTTCTTCTTCAAAACTTTTAGAACTAGTTGAGCTCTCCTCAGTTTCAGGTACATTTTGAATTTTGAATTCCTCTTTCTCTAGTGTAGGAGGAATTTCAACTACATCCTTATTGTTTTCTGACTTTGTCTCTGACTGCAGATTCAAGGTAGAAGGCTTCAACTCACAAAAGATTACACTTCTATTATACAAAACCTTCTCCATATCAGGATTCCAAAGCTTGTATCCTTTTATGCCAGCACTATAGCCAATAAAAATACATTTAACAGCCTTGTTCTCCAACTTAGATCTTTTCTCATACGACACATGAGCATATGCCTCATAGCCAAAAACATGAATGTCTTAAGGAGGGCTTCTTACCAGACCACGCTTCTAAAGGTGTTTTCTCAACAAGAGTAGAATTTGGAGAATGATTTATTAAATAACATGCTGTAGCAACTGCCTCAGTCCAAAACTTCTCCTTCAAGCCAGCACTACTCAACATACTTCGTGCTCTCTCCATCACTGTCCTATTGAACCTTTCTGCAACTCCATTTTGCTGTGGAGTATAAGGTGTAGTCTTATGTCTTTTAATCCCATGGTCTTTACAATACCTCTTGAAATCATTAGAACAAAATTCACTGCCATTATCAGTCCTTAAACATTTTATTTTTCTTCCAGTCTGATTTTCTACAAGGTTCTTAAATTCCTTAAACCGACTAAATACTTCTGATTTACTTTTCAAAAAATAAACAAATGTTCTTCTCGAATAATCATCAATAAACGATACATAGTACCTTGACTTAAACAAAGAAGGAACATTCACTGGACCAAATACATCAGAATGAATATAACCTAGCGAACCATAAGATTTATGAGGACTGGAATAAAAAGAAACACGGTGTTGTTTTCTATATATACAATGTTCATAGAATTCAAATTCAAGGTTACAATCTTCAAGCCCCTCAACCAGGTTTTTATTCTTCAAGGTTTTTAAACCTTTCTCTCCAATGTGGCCTAGCCTATGATGCCAGAGCATAGTCTTTTTTGCTAGAAGTTTAACTTCCATAGAGTTTACACAATTAGGAACATTTCCCTCTTTTCCTCCATGAGTAGCTTTTTGTGACTTTATAGAGACACTGTTGCATTGAACAACATGTGCATCCAGCTTGTATAAGGTACCAATACGAGCACCGCTTGCTAGCACCATTGAGCCTCTAGTCATCTTGCAGCCATTTCTAGAGAACATGACTTGCACTCCAATATCATTCAACATACTAACATAAAGTAAGTTTCGATTCAAACCTAGTATATGCATTACATTATTAATTCCCTTCACTCTTCCATCAGGGAATTGAATTCTGACTCTTCCACGACCAACAATTTCCAAAGTTGAATCACTTGCCAAGTACACCTTTCCACCATCGTAATCTTCATACTTCATAAACTAGTCTCTATGAGATGTCATGTGGAAAGATTCTCCAGAATCAATTAGCCATACATCATCTGATGCATGTGTAGCCAAGGCTACAATGAAGGCATCTGCATCACTCTGAGAAGAATCATTGTCAGAAGAATACTTCTTCTTCTCCTCTTTATAATCCTTTCAGACATGACCAGGTTGCCCATAGTTCCAACGCTTCACCTTGGACTTCTTTTCAGGAGACTTTGATCTCCCCTCTGATTTCGATCTGGTCTTCTTGTCCTTCTTCTTGCCTTTCTCTTTCGACCTTCCTCTAACAACAAGGGCCTCCTTCTCCATCTCAAGATTTCCTTCTCATCTCTTCTGATAACAAAGAAGCAACAACATCTTCCATCTTGAAACTGGATGTTGTAATCCCAATAGCCATCACTAGGTGATCCCATGAATCTGGAAAAGAACACAATAGCAACATACATTGATCCTCTTCATCAATCTTCACACCAACAAATTCTAACTGTGCAATCAACATGTTGAATGTGTTCAAATGATCAGCAATAGACCCTCCTTCTTGCATTCTCAAAGTGTACAACTTCTTCCTCAGGAACAGTTTATTCACCAAGGACTTACCTTGATAAATAGATGCCAATCTCTTCCATAAGGAAGATGCAGTCTTCTCTTCATGCACATTGAGAAGAACAAAGTCTCTGAACAGAGCCTTATCAGCCCCTTATAATTTCTATCTGCAAGGTCTCAATCTTCTTGCTTCATGCCTGTAGGCTTCGCTCCAGACACAACAATTCAAAGATCACGATTAACCAATAGATCTTCCATCTTAAGTTTCCACAACTCAAAATTGCTGCCATTGAATTTCTCTATTTCAATCTTTCCTAACGTGCTAGCCATCTCAATCTATAATTAGAATTTGACAAAATTCTACAAGACTTCCACTGAACAAAAATGACACAAAAAACCCAACGTACCCACAAGGATAACACAACTGGCTAGGCTCTTATACCACTTGTAAGGAAAGCTAGATGTGGAAGCAACTCTCCTAACGTCAAAACCTCAAGGAAGAATGTAGAGATACCTTTTAAATTTTACAATTACAGTCCAATTAAGATGCACTTGAAAGAGATAACAGAAACAAAGAATTAGACATACACATATGAACACTAGATTTATGTGGGAAAACCCTTATGGGAGAAAAACCCACCACACCAAGAGAAGTCACTTTGTATTACAGTAATAAAGATTACATACAGAGATCTGACTTATCTTTCTGATGTCAGTTTACAACAACAGTCACCATGAACAACCTTGTTATAGAACATTCACGTTACAGTCTTCACAGAATAGAATTCATCCACTGATCATACAATCACACAACAATCCGTCAATCCATCGAACTCATCACAATCTCCAATCACTGAGTATATCGATGTCACCCCTATCTATCGAGCTTCCTCTCAGTAACGACTGCAACAGTCCAACTACTAGTGGTTCCCATTTGGATCCTCTGATTGGTCAATGACTCACCACGTAGGATGGTCTTCTCTCGATCAAAGCGATCAACTTGTGTTGGCATGTCGGTGAGACACAAGAAGTGTCTCCCTGATGCTCAAAGGCTTCATTGTTGATATCGGCATAGGTTCCAACAATTCGCAAGACGATATAGCGAATGCCACGAGTCATACCGAATCCACTGACATTCATTTCATTCCTATCGGCAAGAGTTTCCTCATCGGCAAGACTCATACCACTATTCACAAGTCACACTGACCTCAACATTGCCATCGACAAGACTTACTACTCGCCAAGAGGTTACACCAAGACTTCTTATGTTACACCGAAGCATCCAACAGTCGGCAAGGCATACTGCTATTGCCAAGACATCACAGTGAATGCTTCATGTCACCTCGAGGACCATTTACTATTGGGGAGACTCTCCATTAGTCGCTAAGACTTCATACCAAAGTCTTTGTTTCACCGTGACGACTCCAAGTGTATCCCTGTCGGTGAGACCTTCATCAGTTACTAAGACTTCATACCGAAGTCTCCACCTTCGGTGAGACTTCACTTAGTCGTTGAGAGTTCTTATCGAGACCTTTGTGTTACCCTGAGTGAATACTGTCGGTGAGACATTCCTATCGGTAAGACTTCTTACCGAACACCCAAGACTCTCCCTGAAGGCTTCAATAGAAAACGCTATCGGCAAGACTTTAGCTATCGTTGGGACTTCACACCGAAGTAAGCCTTTCAGCCAAGGGTCTCCCCGATATACGATATGAATGGCCTGTCGGACAGAGATCTCCACTCGGCATAGGGTTACAACGATAGTCACAAGTCACAACGATAAGCTCCTTCGACATGACTTAAACATTGTCTCGGTGACCTGTACAAACCATAAGATCCAAAGCTACTAGTCGGCCAGACCCAAAGCATGTCACACCGACTTGCCTCTCTTAGAGGTTTCAGCTTGTGGGATTGAGGCATATATTTCCAACAAAGAAAAGAAAAGTAGAGGTAGGGGAAGGACAAATTTCAAAGGAAGAGGTACTTTTTCTTGTAGAGGATAGTCCCAAAGGTCTCAAGGGGAGACAAGTAACTCACAAGAACAAACATCAGATTCAAGGGGCAGCTTTAGAGGAAGAAAACCAATTTTTAGAGGAAAATTTGGCAATAGAGGAGGCTCAAGTGGATTTAATAGAAAGCATTACAAATGCAATAAATTTGTAGGCCATCAAGCATGGTAGTGCACTGAGGAGCAGCCATCTACTTCTTTTAAAGGTGAGGAGAAATTAGATTGTACAAGGTTGAGATGACGTTGAAAGTGTTAATTCACCATCACAAAATGCAGAACCAAAAGTTGGAGAGTCCGCATTGATGAGAAGAACCTTGATAAAAGTGCCCATGGAGAAAGAACCACCTCAAAGAAAGTCACTCTTTAGGACTACATGCAAAATCCAAGGTAAATTTTGTAGAGTTGTTGATTCTAGAAGTACTAATAATTTGGTTTCAGTTGAAATGGTAGAGAAGTTAAAGTTGCAAAGGTTGCTTCATGCCACTCCATACAAGGTTTCTTGGCTAAAAAAAGGGTAGCAAGTGTTAGTGAATGAACAAACTTGGGTAGAATTCCATATAGGGGGTTATAAAGACAAGGTATTGTGTGACATCATTCCTATGGATGTTTGTCATTTGCTTCTTGGTAGACCATGGTAGTATGATAGAAATTCCAAGCATGATGGTAGAAAGAATACATATGTTATAGAGAAAGATGGAGTCTCATACACTCTAACACCATTAAAAGATGAGGATAAAACACCACAAGTAGAATCCAATGTGATGTTGGTAGGAGAGAAGGAATTCATAAAGCCCATGGAAGTGAAGAATATAGGTTTTTCCATCATAGTCAAGCCCAAGTCTGTTGGGACAACAACAAAGAAAGAAGAGTTGCCTTTAGAAATTCAAAACTTGCTTGAGAAGTATGCTGATATAGTAGTGGATGAACTCCCAAACACATTTCCGCTTATGAGGGATATTAGTCACCACATTGATTTCATATCAGGGGCCAGCTTACCCAATAAAGTAGCATATAAGATGACACCACAATAAAAAGAGGAGATTAAGAGACAAGTCCAAGAATTGCTTGATAAGGGGCTGATTAAAGAGAGCCTTAGTCCTTACTTGGTTCCCACTGTCCTAGCACCAAAGAAAGGAGGTGAATGGAGGATGTGCACTGATTATAGGGCCATCAATAAGATTAAAATTAGATATAGGTTCCCCATTCCACACATGGAAGACTTGATGGACTGTCTAGGTGGAGCATGCTACTTTTCCAAAATAGACCTCAAGAGTGGGTATCACCAAATTAGGATCAAACTAGAGGATGAATGGAAGACAACATTTAAGAAAAATGAAGGGATTTATGAGTGGCTCATAATGCCTTTTGGTCTCTGAAATGTACCCAACACTTTCATTGTTAAAATGTGCAGGACAATTAAGAGGGGGGGTGAATCAGTTGTCACAAAATTCAAACTGAAAAAATTCAACACATATCAATTCCATAACCACATTATCTACCATTAAATATGAGCATAAAACATAGATAACAAAAAGTAAATTAACACAATAGATACCAAATTTTTATGTGGAAAACCCAAGGAGGGAAAAACCACAGTGAGGATTAACTCATAGTATAAAGTAGTTTCAAATTGAAAATAAAAAGGCTCACTGCCAAGGGCTTACTACCCTGAAAGGACTCACTTTCTAATTACAAAAGCTCACTGCTTACAAAAGAGGCTCATTTCCTATAAAAATATTTACAAGATAAAATTGGGCTTTACAACCAAAAATGAATTGAGAACAATGCACCTAACAAGTGCTGATGTAGTTCCGATGATGCTCAATAGATTGATTCAACACACTTCATCTTTTTGCTCACAATTGATTCATTAGTTTCACATATGCACATACACTTCCATTCCTCTGTCTCTTCATTTCCACAAAAAACTATCCAACATATTCATTTATATACCCGATCTTTCTTGCAAGCATCAATTAGGTCGGGCTAATTAGATGCATTCCATATTTACCAAAAATACCAACTATCGGCTCCAATTATTTAAAAAATATTTCAAGAAGGTAATTCAAACTTCCAACATGCTACATTATGTCGACAAAGACCTAAAATAGGTCACACATATATCCGCCTAGCAAATTTCATCGAAACACAATTTCCCCAAGAAGTCAGCCAGGAATAGACTTCAAAGCAAAAAGAAAAAAAAATTTGTATGAGCATCAGATAGGTTAGATCTTGAGAGTAAGTTCTCCTTACGTCTACAAACCATTTCCAAAAACCACAAGAATCAACTACTAACTACGGAGAAATGCAAACTAAAATACCAGAGAGTGTTGCTCAAATACTGATTTAGATACCAAACCAAAATACTAGATTAAACACTGTCTTAAACTGGCAATCACAACATAGTGACATCAATGACAACACAAAACTGAAGAGATAGTCAATCTTCTTCATTTTTCCAACAATCTCCCCCTTTGTCATTGATGCCAACAGGTAAAAAAATTCTCCTTCAAAACTCTCCCCATACTCTCCTCATACTCTAACTCTTTCAATACTCTAACTCTCTCCCCCTTTGACATCAATGGCAAAGGGCGGCCAAAAAAGGATATAAACAGAGATTTAAAAATGGTGACATCAAAAATAAAAAAAATATTTCAATTCATAAAAAAACTTCCAACCATCCAAAAAATTTAGACATTAAATCAATTAACTTCTTTTTCTTCCTCTTCTTCTCCTTCAACAAAAACAACATAAACTTAACACTCAGGATTCAAGTAAAAATGACACTCTTCACCTGAAACACTTTATTGTACCTTTCCTCAAGGACTGGATGTAATTTCTTCCAATTAAAAGTAGTTGAATTCATTCTTGTGCAGATGCTTTCCAATAAACTCAATAGAGTAAAAGACAGTGACTAGTATGAACTCTATCTCTCAACATCTTCTGCATCAGTAAGTATTCTAGAAAGATGTTCTAATTGGACCTCAACAATTTCCTTAAGAAACCAGGAGGTTTTTATCACATCATCTCTCTATCTTTGTACCACAACTAGTTCAGCCTATAATTCACCAACTCTCAATCTTTGCTTTCCTTGTTTGTCTTCAAAGATGTCAAAATTCTTTCTAATGTTGTTCACCTCAGTTTCAATTGCTTTAATTTTGCTCTTGAAATTATTTACTGCAACAAGCCACCGAAGACAATACTTGTAAATATTAGATATTTCTTTAATGAATTTCTTTGTTTCCACGATCAGTTCAGATAATATCCCTTTAGCTTTAACACACCTCTTTTCAACCAAAGCTTCAAACTTGAGGCCTTCCAGAACTTCAAGCAACATCCTTTCTTCAACAATCTCAACTAGATTTTTAGGCAAGGAATCATAAATAGCTAATACTCCAATACCTTTCCGAAGTAAATATTCTACCAGAGCATCATCAATATTCAGTTTGTCAATAGGAGAGGTTGTACTCCATAATTCACCAATCTTCTTCATCTCCCCTTTAACAATCATAGACTGAATGTCCTCAGGGGGTACATTCTCCTTTTCTTTTGGAATGTTAATGATATCTTCAATTATAATTTTCTTCCTTTTTTGATTCTGGAGGGGAGTCACTGATGACAACCTCCAATTCCTTTTAACTAGAGGAAGAGCCTATCTCAAACTGACTCGTAACAAATATACTGGAGCAAAGATTTGTTTTCAAGGATGTGAAATAGGATTTTTGCATACTTGCATTATCTGCCAACGCTCCCAAATATATGTAGACCTATTTTCCAATAGGAATCCTAGATTCCCATACCACATTATCTTTTCTTGTTAGGGAACACAAAAAGTAAAATACCAACCACACGAGCAGAGATCCAAAACGAAAGGGATAACTGTCAATTACTGACATACAAACATTTTTAGAAAGATTCTCAAGAAACAAGCTACACAAATAAAATTTCCTATTCTCCTTAACCATCGTATGTGCAATATAAACAACAATGGCTGATGTGGAACCTTCACGATTTCTGAAATATATCTCGTAAGAAATGTCGTACACAACATACCTTACAGCTAAATCTTTGAGTGTGTTTATCAATAAAGCTCATGGGTCTTTACTAATTCTAGTAAATTCCTCCACATCTTTGTACTTTATAGTTTTCCTTCCAGGAAGATCCCCAATACTAAATAAGCCTGTTATCGCCTTAATCACTTCCTTCGTTACTAAGTAGGGTTTGTCCAATACAATACTTCCGTCCTTGAAATGATTCAATAAGAACAAAATAAACTCCTTTTCGACAATCCATGGAAATTCACTCCACAAATCCATACCTATGGTTTTGATGTTTTGCAATTCGTTTTCGCTTAGCCCTAGCTCCATTTCTTTCATTTTTCTATGATAAAATTCTTCTAACTCAAATCCTTTCAACTTCAGAGGGATGACATCACTTGATTCTTTGTCCATTTTTACACTTCCTTTAAATCATTAGTCGAAACTTCTTCATTTTTCCTTCTTCCCCTTTTTTGCAAATAGAGAAATGAATTCCAGATTACCTGAGCCTTTTTCTTTTCAAGATCCCTTAGAATTTCTTCACGCCTTCTTCAAGATCACTCCAGAGCACCTTCTGAGTTCTCCAATGCATAATTAATCGAGAGGCTTCACAAATTTCAATTTAAACTTCATTAAACTCACCCTAATTGCATTAAATGCGACAAATATCATAAAGCTGCTAAAAACATTTTTCTCAACACAGAAAACCCGAATTTAGTTCGCAAATCAACATGATGCCATGCTTTCTTCTAGTTCTTTTTCCACAACCTCTGATTCTTCATTCTTCACATCTCATCCTCGTGCCAGCCTCTGACACACCAAATTTCTAGGGGGTTTTCATAATTTTTTGATAATGCTCCCCCTAAGGTCATGCTTATTCTAATTCCCAGAGGATTCGTCTGTACTGGATGAGGGCGTAGATGCATCAGTAGCTTTAGGTTTTTCTTCTTTCTTCTTCCATATCTTATTCATCTCTTGCTTCATTTCTTCTTTGTCGACCTTCTTTACTAGATCATTCTTTTCTACTGGAGTGAACTTATTTCCTTTCTTCTGCAAGCCTTTGAAACATGTCCCAGTTTATTACAATTATAATAGATGACATTTTTTTGATTACTTTGTCCTCCATTTCCTCTTGATCTACATTGATTCATTCTATGTCCAAATTTGTTGCAGGTATAACAATAGCCATTAAAAGAATTGATTCATTTTACCTTCATTAAATCTATTCCTCATTACTCGACTTATCATTCTCACTTGAGATCTGCATTTAGTTTCCTTATGTCCATCCTTCTTACATTCAAAGCATTTTTTGGTGAAGGGACCAGAAAACTGATTATTCCCACTCCTGTATTCTGTTGCCTTGTGACCATATTTATTACAAAAGAAACAAATACCATTGAAAGAGGGATACCTTTGTGAATCAAGTTATCTCACAGGCAGTATCCTTGTAAAATTTATTGAATTTCTCTTATGCTTTCCTTTGTCTCGGATTATCTGATTGTCCTTAGAACTTTCACTTGCATCATTTCCTAAACCGGATTTGTCTTTACTTTATTTCTATCCAGCAAGCAATTCTCCAAGCTTATTAGAACTTGATTTGAAATTATTCTCATAGAGCTTTTCCTTTTCCAGTTCAATCCTCAAGTTTACTACCTTCTGTTCAATTTTAGAGCATTCATCAATTTTGTTTTGCACCATTGTATTTAGACATTCTTAAATTCTCTTCTTCTCTTCTACTGTCACTTTCAGTCCAATTATCTAGTGTCTCAACTGCCCACTCACTTGTTTGTGCCTTTCCTTGAATTTCTTTAATTGTTCTTTCAACTTCTGGACACATTCATTTGCTTCATCTAGATTCTCCTTCAGATCTATGTTTTCAATTTCAACTCTGTCAATATCCTTAAGTGCAATTCAAAGTTCTTCTTTATCATCCATCTGATTAGCCATCAAGATCCTCCTTAAGCGGTTAAGCTCTACACCAAGGAACCAAAGCTCTGATACCAATTATTAAAAGACATAGGACAACTGAGAGGGGGGGTGAATTAGTTGTCATAGAATTCAAAATCAAAAACTTCAACACATATCAATTCCATAACCACATTATTTGTCATTAAATATGAGCATAAAACTTAGATAAAAGAAAGTAAATTAACACAACTGACACCATATTTTTATGTGGAAAACCCAAGGAGGGAAAAACCACAGTGAGGATTAACTCAAAGTATAAAGTAGTTTCAAGCTAAAAATAAAAAGGCTCACTGCCAAGGGCTCACTACCTTGAAAGGATTCACTATCCAATTACAAAAGCTCATTGCTTACAAAAGAGGCTCACTGCCTACAAAAAGATTCACAAGACAAAATTGGGCTTTACAGCCAAAAATGAACTGAGAATAATGCACCTAACAAGTGCTGATGTAGTTTCGATGATGCTCAATAGACTAATTCAACACACTTCATCTTTTCACTCACAATTGCTTCATTATTTTTGCATATGCACATACACTTCCATTCCTCTGTCTCTTCATTGCCACAAAAAACTATCCAACATATTCATTTATGTTCTTGATCTTTCCTGCAAGCATCAATTAGGTCAGCCTAATTAGACGCATTCCATATTTACCAAAAATACCAACCGTCGGCTCCAATTATTTACAAAATATTTCAAGAAGATAATTCAAACTTCTAGCATGCTACATTATGCCGGAAAAGACCTAAAATAGGTCGTACATATATTCGCATAGCAAATTTCACCGAAACACAATTTCCCCAAGAAGTCAGCTTGGAAAACTTCAAAGCAAAAAGCAAAAACATTTTGTACGAGCACCAGATATGTGAGATCTTGAGAGTATGTGCTCCTGACGTCTACAAACCATTTCCCAAAACTACAAGCATCAACTACTAACTATGGAGAAAAGCGAACTAAAATACCAGAGAGTGTAGCTCGAATACTGGTTCAGATACCAGACCAAAATATTGGATAAAACACTATCTTAAACTTGAAATCACAACATGGTGACATCAATGACAACAAAAAATTGTAGAGATAGTCAATCTTCTTCATTTTTCCAATATTCATGTGGTTGATGAATGAAGTTCTCAAGATTTTTATTGGTAAGTTTGTTGTGGTTTACCTTGATGACATTCTTGCTTTTAGTAAAAATAAGGAAGATCATTTACACAATGATTTGGTTTTGAGAATATTGCATGAAGAGAAACTAATGATCAATTTGAAGAAATGTGAGTTTATGAAAATAGAGTTGGTGTATCTTGGTTTTGTGGTTACAAATGGCACCTTAAAAATGGATCCCAACAAGGTTGAAGCTATTCTAAGTTGGCCTCCACCCAAATCAGTTGCCGAGGTAAGGAGTTTCCATGGTTTGCCAGTTTTTATAGACAATTTACTAAGGGTTTCAGTCATATTTGTGCTCCAATGATTGAAACTATAAAGGGGGATAAGAGAAAGAAGTTTATTTGGATGTACTAGTGAGGTTGGGAAGAGTTTTGAATATTTGAAAAAGAGGGTAGCAGAGTAGCCCATATTAGCCTTACTAGATTTCACTAAGGTGTTTTCTATTGAGTGTGATGCAAGTGGTTATGCCATAGGGGTGATGTTAAGTCAAGAGGGTAGGCCCATAGCCTTCTTTAGTGAAAAACTCAATGAGGCTAAGAAAAAATACTCTTCATATGACCTAGAGATGTATGCTTTGGTTCAGTCCTTGAAAAAGTGGAGACATTATCTACTTCCAAAGGAGTTCATAGGCTTCATTAATTATCATGCTCTCCAATTTTTGAATAGTCAAGAGAAACTCAGTCATAGGCATGTTAAATAGGTATAATACTTGCAAGATTACACCTTCACCATCAAGCATATGAAGGGGTATTCAAACAAAGTAGTTGATGCATTGAGTAGAAGGACACTCATGGTACAAGAAATCTAATTGCAAAGTGTAGGTGTTGAAGCACTAAAAGGTATGCATGTAGATGATGTTGATTTCAAGGAAATTTATGCATCTTGCAGCCAATCTAATGGTGTTCCACATAAGATAAGTTTTGATTTTATGATTCAAGAGGGTTTGTTATTTAAGGGGGCTCAACTTTGTGTGCCTAAATGTTCTATGAGGGATAATTTGATAAAAGAGAGGCATAGTGGTAGCCTTGCAGGTCATTTTTGGTCTTGATAAGACCTTGGAGCAACTAAGAAGGCACAATTTTTGGCCTAAAATGCAAAGTGATGTAAGGAAGTTTGTTGAAAAATGTAATATTTTTCAAAATGAAAAGGGGAGCAGTACAAATGCAGGCTTGTATCAGCCTCTTCCCATTCCAAATAGGCCTTGAAAGTCAATAAGTATGGATTTTGTAATGGGTTTACCAAAAACACCTAGAGGTTTTGATTCTATCTATGTTGTAGTAGACCGGTTTTCCAAGATGGCACATTTCATCCCATGCAAGAGCACTAATGATGCATCCTACATTGTAGGATTTTTCTTCAAAGAAGCGATAAGGATTCAAGGTTTTCCTTTAAGTATTGTTTCAGATAGAGATAGTAAATTTGTTGGGAATTTTTGGAAAACTTTGTGGAAGAAACTTGGCACTAGTCTTAGTTTCAACTCTGCCTATCACCCTCAAACTGATGGGAAGACTGAAGTGGTTAATAGGACCCTTGGTAACCTCTTGAGATGTCTTACAAAAGAACATTCTAGTCAATGGAATATGATCTTTCCCTAGGCAAAATTTGCATATAATGATTCAGTAAATAGAAGTGTGGGTAAGAGTCCTTTTGAAGTTGTTTATGGTTTGCAACTTAGACGGGTCTTTGAGTTAAAGGATATTAGTGGAATGGAGAGGATGAGTGCTGAGGGTGAGCAATTTGTTGTGGCTATGAAAGAGATTCACCAGTTCAGGTCAAGGATCACCTACAACGAAGTGTGGAAAAATACAAACAACATGCTGATATGAAGAAGAGAGAAGTCCATTTCAAGATTGGAGATTTGGTTCTAGCTCATCTAAGAAAAAATAGATTTCTTGAGGGACAGTACTCCAAATTGTAGATGAAGAAAATTTGTCCTTGCAGGGTTGTTCACAAGTTTGGTCCCAATGCATATGAGATTGAATTACCAAGTGGGATTGGTATTTCACCTATATTTAATGTATTTGACTTGTACCCTTTGAAAGGGGATGTTGTTGTAGGTTCCCAATCATTTGAGGATGAAAAATGGATCCAAGACCTTCCTCCCAACAAACCTTTAGAGTTGGAGTGCATCCTTGATACCAAGGTACTCAAGAAGACAAGGAACAAAACATATCTTCAATATTTGGTCAAAAGGAGGGGTCTTCCTATGGAAGATGTTACTTGGATGTATGAGTCTGATATTATCAAACATGGATATATAGTTGCAAACCTGCACTCAAGTGGGACTTGAGTTTTCTTCCCCTTGGGTGTATGGTGTAGGGTCACCAAGACCTCATAAGCAAGTATTTATGTCATTTTTGGTTTTTGGGCTATTGGTGTGTTTTGGTGTTTAATAAATTAATTTATGGCTATTTTGGATCATGTTGATCCATTTTTGAAGTGTTAGAGAGTCGTTGAGTTAAAAATGCAAAAAATGCCAAATGTTGCGAAAAATTGTCATGCAATTTTTAGCAAGTTGTCAAAAAACCAAGTAACTGTTACATGCAATAAAGAAAATAGTTCCTAGCTAGTTTTTATTGGTTAGTGATGTAAAAGAGACCCAAAAAAGATTGAATGCAGTAGTTGGAAATGTTTTTTTGAGTTTTGGTAATGAAAAATTAATTTTTTCATGTGATTTTGAAGGTTGTAGCCTATTTTGTTTCCTTGTATGGCTTGTATGGATCATGTACTAGTTGGAAATAAATTGGATAGTGTATTCTTGTGAATCTACTACATTTTTCTTCTTGTTTCATCCATTTTCATTGGGTATTGAGCTAGTTATTGCATTTTTACTAAAACCTGCTAAAACCACTAGGGTAACTCAAGAAGAGAATAAAAGATGTAGCTTGGTTTTTCCACCATGTAAACCCAACAAAATGGATGGAAAAACTTGTACTTATATACTCTACCATATTCCAAGTTTGCAAGAGCTAGATTGGAGGTTTGCACATGTTGTAGATGGACAATAGGTCTAAAATTTGTATGTTTTAGACTATCAAGCAGTATATCAAGGAAGAATCTGTGGATTAGGGTTTGATTCTTGTGTGTGGATCATTTTTGGTGATGAAGAATGCAATGAGGGGTTTGTGTAGACCATTGGTAGTAGATTTATAACTTTCTCTTGAATTGGGTGAGTGTTTAGGTAGGAAAATATGTTTTGGGGCAACAATGATAGGTTGGTGGAGTGTGATACTTCCAAGTCTGAGTCTTGAGACTTTAAGAAACCTATTCTTTGTTGGATTACACCTAAAAAAAATTCAATTAGTTCCTTGTATGATTTTTCTTGTTTGTTGTGGTGATTTGGTAGTTGCATTGTTGAGCACAAGCTATAGTTAGGGTGTCAACATTGGGTAATGGTACATGGAGTCAACTAGTGTGTCAAAAGCTATTGAAATATTACTATCCCATTGTTTTATGTTGCTCCACCCTTCCTAATGTGTTTCCCATAATTGGTTGTCCAATAGTTCAAATGGTCAATAGGTACAAAGGGTGTGTAGAGGGCTTATGCCTTGGTTTTAATGAAATCCTTAAGGGAAGTGGTTTAGGATAGTCAAGTTTTGTTGAACCTTGTCCTTCCTATGCATCAACTTGAGAGTCTAATATAGACAAGAGTTATAATGCACATATCATACTTGTGGTCAAAATTGGGGTTTCTCTTATAGAGAGACAAATTTTTTTTCTCCAAAAACTAAGGTCCCTCAATAAGAACCTTTTTGAGATCCTAAAAGGAAGAGAAAGAGAAAAGGAAAAGGCCCTCGACCATAGCACTAACCATAACTCTTTCATTCTTTTTTCACACATATTTAATCCATTTCCCAACTACATCAATATTTGCTTGGGTTGAAAAGAGCTTACCTATCAAATAATTTTCCATTGGGGATACAATATTGTCCACTAACGAGTTTGAGAGGTTGAGACTCAATCCCTTGTTTGAATGGACCACTTCAAAAGAAGCACCCAAAACAAACAAAAAATTTATTGAGAATTTTTTGAAAAGCTTCTTCACCCAGTTAACCTTACTAGAATTTGAGAGGTTTTGAGAGACTCTCCCATGAGGAATCCTAAATGATGGAGAGGCCTCAATAAGCCCCCTATTCCCTAGCCCACACATGGCATTTCTTGCCTAAATTCCAATAAAAAAGTTTTGACAATTCACCCTCTCGATCATCCACTATTGTTGCAAGCTCAATTAAAGTAGTTAAAACAAAAAAAATGTTAAATATATGGTAGGTGTGTCTAATGTTTATTTATAAAAATTATTTAAAAATTATTACACAATTATCTTCTAGAATAATTCAAAAACTAGTTTCATGGATCATGGAAATCTAATGTCTCCTAATTGAAAAAGAATGTATACGTTAGAGAATTTTTTAATAAACATAATACTTAATTAAAGTGAAATTAATTTTCTTAAGAAAACATAATTTAGTGAAGGATTATATAGGGATCCTCACCCAAAAAATATTATTAAAAAATTAGAATATTAGAAATAGATCTTTTGTTTCTTCATCAAAAAATAACAAGACTACCCATCCTTGCACACTACCACATTAAATTTACCACCCATGCCCATTCAGATTTGAATAGGACCCTTTGTGTTCCCATCCAAAGCAAGATCCAACAATGAAAGACATATCCATTTTAAGATAATAGTTTTTTCCTATCATTTCACACATTATTTTTGCACAGGAATCATGAGCATAGTGAAGTCACAAGGCACTTTAAGGTGGAACCTATTATGGATAACCAAAAAAAAGAAGAAGTAATTTTTCCATATTAGTTAATATCTCAACACCTCTAATTTTTCAATTGTTTCTATTCTCTCATACCCTAGCTCATTGCTTAATGAAGGATTTATAAGTAGGAATGTGAAAATCTCATGTATGGTCTAGTAGAAGAAGCTTTAGAAGCTATTGTTAAGGATGGTGTCTCAAAATTTATCCTAATGTTGAGTATATGAAGGATTTAATTATTGGACTATGAAAGACAAAAAATAAATTTATGGGTTATGACTACTTTTGAGAAAAACATAAAAATTCTAGGTTATTCAACATTGCTTCTAGGGATGTTTATTGTGTAGAAAAATTTCAGACCTATAATTTTTAAAAATGGACCTCAATGATCTCTTGGATAAATACTTATGGCCTCTAGAAGTTTAATGTCCTACATTAGAAAGGTACAAAAATATTAGACATGTAAATGAGTTGTAAGAGGGAGTTATACTTATTGACCAACTTATGATGCATGTTACAATATATTATAAGGGATAAGTAAGTATAGATAATGAAGCCAAAGTAAAATTCCTAATTTGGCGAGTGGTTTATGATTAAATTATGACAAGATGAATTAATATATTATTTTTACCCAACAAACTATCTTGGGATTTGGGTGTTGGCTCTCTAACCAGGTATTTAATTGTCAAATATTTGCATGGGTTTAGCTCATGGTTTTATAATTACCATTTGATGGTTTCATGTACTACTCATCCTATTTATAGGATGCTTGAGATGGAGGTATTTGGATAATTATTTTGTAGGTATTATTATGCTACCAAAATTACTCCAAATATCTAGTTGGTGATACTCTTGTAAAGGCTTGTTGTGTAAGTTTATTGTAACCATATTTAGATTATTGAATAATATATTGAGACTCTTTTTTTTTCTTCAACTTGGACTTTCATTCCGATGATATTTTCATTTGCTTGTTTCAACTGCTCATTGACTTCCCTATGCCTTTCTTTGAACTTCTTGATTTTCTCTCTCAATTTTTTGATGCATTCATTTGATTCTTTAACATTTTCCTTCAAATCTCTATTCTCAATTTCAACTTTTTCAAGATCTTCAAGAGAAACTTTAAGTTCTCCATCTTTGTCAAGCATGCAATCTTCTTCTATGTATGCAATAGCAGGAATCTGTTCTGGAGGAATAGGAAACTTTCTGTCAGCCATGTGTTCAATCTCCAAGACCTTCCCAAAGTAGTTAAGATCCTTCCAAGGAACCAAGCTTTGATACCAATTGTTGAACACTCAAAATATTGAGAAGGGGGTGAATCAGTATTCTATTAAACCATTCAAACATTAGCCATCCAATTATCAAAGCATAATAAACTATTAGAAGGAAAGAAAGCATGAAAACATGCACAACATCACATTACACATGAACACTAGGATTTTTACATGGAAAACCCAAAATGGGAAAAACCACAGTGAGGGTTAGCTCACAATATATTATAACCAGTTATAGTATATTACAAAAATGCTCACTATAGGTGGAATCACTACCCACAAAAGAATAAAGGAGGAAGCTCACAACCTATTTTGAACTATTACAAAGGCATCTACAATGTGTAAGGATATAGCTCCATTGAAGCACAATAACAAACTTCACACTGATCTGGATCAATGCTCTACTCTGCTACACATTTGTACAACTTACAACTCAATTTGCACTACTTTTCTCAAATTCAAATCACACATAATACATGTCACATCTCTATCTCAACTCCTATATCAAAACACCGAAAACAATCCAACATATATATCGACATCAGGTGTAACATCAATTAGTCAATTAGGTTGGCCTAATTAGATGTAACACCAGAAATATAACTTGTCGACCCCCAAAAAAATTCTCCATACTTTGCACCATAATTCATAATTCAAAACTCCTTAAGATAGGTTGACATGGACCTAAAATATATCCCACATAAAGGCTTAACCATATTAATCCTTCACATATTCATCAAACGTGTTAGGTCGGCACACCATAGGACCTAAACAAAAAATTCTTTAACTATTCATTCAATTCACAACACGTGGACCTAAAAACACAATACAATTTGGAATTCACACTCATCTGACATTTGGAAACTTATCTTCAACATCACAACATCAAAGACTCATATGTGGAGAACAAAATCTCCCACACAAATACATTATATAGGGAATGACTGTATTATGGTAGACCAAACTTTGTCATTCATATCTCTCAGAATACTTCACCAAACCAGACAAAATCTTGTATTTATATTTTTCTAAAAACTACAAAAATTAGGTTAGAAGTGCAAAGAAAAATCTTCCTTTATGGAGTGGCGCAGACCCAAAAAATGATACACTATTACACTGAACTGGTAGTTTTGACACTTAGTCATGCTTTCACATAATTGAGCTTTTTAGACCAAATCTTCTTGCACAAATGACTTCCTTAGGGCCTCAAAACATGTTAGGAATAATAATAATAATCCAAAACAATGTTGACATCAATGACAACACTATATTACATTTCTATGTACATTCTCCATGCTCATGTTTCCAACTAGCATCATCAATGACAATCTCCTCAAACTTCCAACACACCTATGTATGACGAGAAAGATTGGGATGCAAACAAATTTCCTTAGATCAACTCACATGTGCAATACCATTTATATATGTTTTATGTCTTTACTGTGGTTTCTTGCATATGACGTGATCTCCTGTGCTGTGTTTTGTATGTTAGTTTTCTTTGGATGAACCTTGTTGTCCTTGTTGGAACAAGGCTACAAAGGAAACAACTTTTTTGTAACATTCATCTATTTGTGTCTCCATTCTTCTTAATGTTGTAAATTTTTTATTGTCTTGGTTTTTCCTTTTGGGGATGATGCAAGGCACCAAGACATTTATGTCTCTTCCATGTTGACCCAAAAGTTTGTTCGTTATCTTAACATGTAATTCTTTTGTTGTGTTCACAGTTCCACGAGTATCTAGGGGAATGATGTTAATTTAGAGCTTAATCATATTATATTAGAACATCCGTGGATCCGTAATGTGTTCATCTTTTGTCTTAGGGGAAACCCCTTATTATGAGTTAGATTTATTTGGGAACATCATTGGCATAGGGATTTTAAAATAAGCTCTCATGACCTTATCATTTGGAATTTACCATTTTATTCTACCTTAATGAAATTTCTCATAGATTAGTGTTTAACAATTACTTTAAGGTGGGGGCATACATTCCGTTATGTGCTTCAATTTTTTCACACACACTAGACTTAGTGATACGTTGGCTTGGAATTTTTGATCATCTACGTAGTGCCTTATCAAAATTATTGTGATTATAATTATTTGTATGGTTGACATGGGTACACACCTAGTGGAAATCTGTCCTCACTAGGCCCTGTGTGTTTCTCATTTGCTACCCTTTTAGATGGCCCACCTAGTGAACATTGGACTTCACTAGCTTGTGGTGTCTTGGTTCATGGTTCACCTAGAAAATATCAAACTTTATTAGCCTATGAGCCATGAATTCCTTTGGTATGGATCCTAGTAAGATTTCTATGGAGATTGCTAGTCCATGATCATCATACCCACCTTTTTTACATCTTGTTTGCATTGTGTTTGTGTCATGTTTATTTGCATGTTGTATTTATGTTATGTTTATGTTGTGTTTCTTATTCATGTGTATGCTTCATGTTTGTCATGCTATATTGTACATCATACATGTGTGTTCCTTTTATCCTTATGTTGTCTTTCCACAAGATCTTGAATTTTGGGGGCTTGCACATTCCCCTAGATTCAATGCCATCCTATTCCTTCAATATTTGGATAATTGAACCCCTCTTGACATATTCTTACTTTAGTGCGAGTCTAAGCATAAGTTCATACTCTCAATAAAGTGGGGGCTAAAGGTAGAAGCATAAATTGTCACCCTTGACAATTTAACACTAGGTTTTGCTCCCTCCTATGTGCTTGGACCTAATTGTGCTTCTAATTTCCTAATTCTATGTATAATTGCTCATTTTAAAATATTTATTAGAAAATCAAACATGGGAAATCAAGTAGGCATTTAATATTTT